>RCUC01120737.1:0-17857 GCA_003697995.1 Taxidea taxus jeffersonii
AAGACTTCTGGCAAGGTGCCCTTGCTTCAAAGAGCTATACCCCAAGGATTGGAGTGGTAAGAAGGGTAGCTGTGCTCACCTAGCCCAACGCACTCTCGTTGTGGAATCCGACTGTAGACACTGACAAGTCTACAGGCAGACAAGTTCTTGCTCCTTGAGCTTTCCCTCTCAGGCAGTATACTGGGTATACTGGGTAGAACATCTCAATGAGGTTGACATCTTCAGAACTGGAGAGATGCCCAGTCCCGCTGCCTTGGACAGCTGGGGCACTGGGACCTCAGTCATGCCACAGACCAAGCCTGAAGCCAGACCTCCAGCCTCTAGTCTGAAGAGCAAGGTAGGACGCACCCCACCCCCCAGTTCTTCATGGCCCCAAGAGAGTCTCGCCCAACCCCAGAGGAAAAAGAGAATTCAAGCTGTTAGCTAGAGAGAGCCAAGCCTTGGACTCCGTCCTCAGAAGCGATAAAGTTTTCCAAGTGGAATCAAATGTGCAGGGAGGATCCAGATGCTGGGATGACCTGTCTTTTCCACTGGAATCTTTCAGACTCTAGAGCTCTCCAGAGCCTGTAAGAATCCTGCTGTTTAGCTGGAGGCTAAAAGACTCAGAAAAATGTCAAAAAGAGATTACGATCAAGATGTAGATATGTTCAGTAGCCTAAGGGGGGAAGGGGGGTATGCTCCGTCTCCTTCTCCCAGGTCCACTTTCATGCATGGGGCCTGCAGTGAGCCCTGGTGGGAGGCAGAGCTCCACCTGCTGCGGGGAGAGGGCAACCTCAACCTCCGCGGCCTCACTCTTCATCACCCCCCGCCCCCCTCCCAGCAGCGACATCATAGGTGTGTGACCTAAGCTGGACAACCAGATGCTTGGCCTGGGTTCTGCCTCTGCAGCGAGTGGCTCAAAAAAGCCGGGAGTTCAGAACTCCTTCTAGAGGGGGCAGCAGCATTCAGGGTCAGCTGGCAGTTGAGATGCAAGGTCAGTGGCATTAGCACCTTCGCTTTGGTTCTAAACACCCAAGGCCCCACAGTCCTGATGGATGTCGGAGCCCTTGTTGTTCAGGCTCTCAGGAGTCACCGTGTATCTTCCCGATGCATTCCTTTTCTCCTTAATTTAGCCAGACTACCCTACCATGTCCTTTTACCTCCACAATGGTTCCTCTGGCCCCCAAGATAGCACCTACATTCAAGCTTCTATCTTACCATCTGTGAAGGCAGTCTCATTTAAATACCCAAACATCTGAGAGGACTACAGCCACCTAAGCGTCGCAAATATGGACAAATGCCATAAATGCTGGCTCTAACAACCTCTCTCTGTCCCTGGGTCTACTGGCTGGGGCATTACTATCAGAAATGCAAGGCATTGGGGCGCCTGGATGGCTCAGTGTGTTAAAGCCTCTGCCTTTGGCTCAGGTCATGATCCCAGGGTGCTGGGATCGAGCCCCACATCGGGCTCTCTGCTCAGCGGAGAGCCTGCTTCCCCCTCTCTCTCTCTCTGCCTGCACCTCTGCCTACTTGTGATCTCTGTCAAATAAATAAATAAAATCTTAAAAAAAAAGAAAGAAAGAAATGAAAGGCATTAACACTGAAAAGAAATTAAATCAAATTAAAAAAAAAAAAGAAAAGAAATGAAAGGCATTGCCACTCCTTGGGACTCTTCCCTCTTTCTCCACCAACTCAGGGAAAGGTGGACCTTTTAGTGTTTTACAGGGGATGGGGGGAGGCAGGAAACCTGGCTTCTAGAATTTGCACTGGGGCAGGTGATACCGGCAACACCTATTTCACAGGGAGGTGAAAGCAAAGGGCCCCAGTGCAAAGCCCCAGTAGCCCCCTAATCCCTAGATCAATCATTCTTTTTGGTCCTCTCTTTCTTGAGTGCCCAGTGATCAACAGTTGATCAATTTCAGCTCAGTTTCATAAACACTTATGGAGAGTTTCCATGTGCCACCTGCCATACTAGGTGCACAAAATCACAGTCCCGTTTTCGTAAAGCACAAAGTCCCCCCCACACACACACCTTCAGCATGACACCATGCTCTCCTGGGGTTCTTCCTTCCCCACCATTCTTTCCTTCCCAGTCTCTACTGCTGATTCCTTCACACCGCACTTTTTTTTTTTTTTAAGATTTTATCTATTTATTTGACAGAGAGAGAGAGAGAAATCACAAGTAGGCAGAGAGGCAGGCAGAGAGAGATGGGGAAGCAGGCTTCCTGCAGAGCAGGGAGCCCAATACGGGGCTCGATCCCAGGACCCTGAAATCATGACCTGAGCCCAAGACAGAGGCTTTACTCACTGAGCCACCCAGGCACCCCCACACCGCACCTCTTAAATGGTGATCCCCTCACCTTCTACCGTTTGCTCTTCACGGGTCAAGTCATCAGCTTCCCTATCTCCAACCGCCATCTATGTTCTGGGATCCCCAAATGTCTGCTCCAGGAGGTCTGATAGACAGAGGGGCTGAAGGGAGATAATCGGGTTTGTTTGGAACTTGTCTTAAAGCTACAGCTACACAGTAGGTCAATTTTTAAAAATACGTATTTATTTTTAAAATATGTTTATTTATTTATTTACTTACTTACATGAGAGAGAGAGATCAAGGAGGGACAGAGGGAGAGGGAAAAAGGTCAGAAGCTGACTCTCCTCTGAGTGCAGGGCCAGACACGGGACTCGATCTTACGACCCTGAGAGCATGACCTGAGCCGAAATCAAGAGTCAGAAGCTTAACTTACTAAGCCACTCAAGCACCCCAGTGAGTAATCATTTTTACTTAAATGATGTTTATTTGGGATGGTTTAGTTAGGGATCACAGAAGGGCAACATCCCTCATTGCCGTCTCTTGGAGATCTCCTGCCTGGACCCGTATGTCCAGCTATCCACTAGACATCTCTCCCTCGGATGTCCCATCTCGTGAGCTGGCTGTATCTCCAACTCAGCATGTCTGAAATCAGACTCATCGTCTCTCTCCTAAGAGTCTCATGCTCTACCGACTGAGCTAGCCAGGCGCTTCGTCTCTCCCCTAAAATCTGTTCTTCCTCCTGTGTCTCCAGCAGATACCTGAGCAAATACTCGGGCTTCTCCCTTGCTCTATACATGTGGCTGGTCCTCAAGGCCTGTTAATGCCACTCCCTTAATGTCTTCCTAATCCAATTCCTCCCTCCCCCACTGCTCATGGCTCAGACCTTCCATCTTGCCCCAGTGACTACAATCACCGCCTCACTGGTCTCTTTGCTGTCCATCTCCCCCCATCTCTAGTAGGTCCTCCACATCACAGCTGAGTGGTCTTTCAAAAAGAAAATCAATCTCCCTCTCTCTCTCACACACACACACACACACCCCCACACACACAGTCCTCTGCAGCTCCCACTGCTCTCACAGTAAGATCCAAACCTCATAGCCCACACAACTGGCATGAGCCCCGGCCTCTGCCTGCCCCGCTCAGCACTCTCTCCCACCAGTGCTCCTTCACACTCCGCTGCCTGCGGTTCCCAGAGCGTCCCATGTCGTGTCATGCCTCCACTCCACCGGCCTGAGCTGCTCCCACGTCGAGAATACCGACTCTCTTTGCCACCTGGTGGACACCTACTCGTTTCTTAGAACTCCACTCAAAATCAGGTCCTCCAGGAAGCTTCTCCTTCATTCATTCCACAGTGTTCACCAAGCACTGGCACCATGCAAGGTACTGGGGCCACCATGGACCCTGTCTCTTCTAGCCTGGCAGGAGTGACCACAGATCCCCGAACACCTTCACACTGATGCTCATGCCACTAACTGTCCTTGGCTTTTGCTCATGTCTGTCTCCTTCACAGACCATGAGCACCTGAAGGGGGAGGCTCAATCTTGATCTTTGTATCTCCAGGACCTAGCCCAGAGCACGCAGTAGGGATTCAATAAATGCATGTCGCACGAGAGAATGACAAGGATTAAGAACGCGAGGGAAAGTACCCCGTAAACCATGCTGGGCAGGGTTCCCACTGTGGCTCTGGCTGGTTTCTTTTTCTCTGTCCCTGGGCAAGTCAGATCCTAAATGCCAGCTGGGTGGCTCAGCACAGCCTCCCTGGGGAAATGGTAGAGGAAATTCTGAGCTTTCCACCACGTCTTGGGTTGGGGAGTGGCTGTTGGCTCCTAAATTGTCACAGAACACCTGCTCTTGGGAAGCCACAGAGGAAGTGGACACAGACTTGTGGAAGATCGCATTCAGGCCCCTTACGGAGGCTGCCACAGGGAGACTGGCGAGGGGCAGAGGAGAGCGGACAGAGGGCTAGTGCTTTATGGCAGAGAAAAGTGTGTTCCTGGGCCTTCTCCTGGGTCCCTCAGGGGATGGCTGGGATCTCAGGAACTGGGAGGGTTTCTCCATTTCCTCAGTGTAGCCCAACCCACGTCCTGCGCTCAGAAAATACCCAGTAATCACTGGCCAGCTGAGCCTGGTTAGGAGTTTTTAGGGACTCCACAAGTTGACAGCAATTAAGATCAATGAAGACTGTAATGAGATGATAAAATGGTAAGAAGCCTACTAAAAAAGCATCCCACTCTCTTCTTAAAGACCTCCCCCTACACCCACCTTGTTCCTTGTTGTTTGTAAGTTTCTTCTTTCTATTTTTTATTTTTTATTTATTAAGACTTTATTTATTTGAGAGAGATCATGAGACCGGGGCAGAGGGAGAGGGAGAAGCAGACTCTCCGCCAAGCAGGGAGCCTGATGCAGGAGCTCAATCCCGGTGTCGAATCACGACCTGAGCAGAAGGCAGAAACTTAACCAACTGACCCACCCAGGCCCCCCAAGTTTCTTTTTAAATCTTTGTGTACTGCCTTAAGGAAACTGAAGAGATAGAGTCCTTGGCTTACAAACAGACATGAGGGAACTAATGATTATGGTGACTGAGATAATCCATGCAGGATGGCAAAAGGAAATGGAATGTGGAGTTTGTGCCCCAACCCTTCCACTCAACAGCTGTGTGATCTCAGAGAAGACACTTTCCCTCTCTGAAATTGCATTAAAAATGAGTTACTACAAGTGCCCTTCCCGGCTTTAAATGCTTAACCTCAGGATACTCTGAGATGCTGTTACCACAGTTACTGTACATCGGGGGCTGGATGAAATCAATCCCTGAGGTCCTAGTCAACTCCAAAAGGGGATTGTTCAGGGCGTCTGGCAGGCTCTGCTGGTGGAGCGTGCAACTCTTGATCTCGGGGTTGTGGGTTCAAGCCTCCCATTAGGTGCAGCGATTACTTAAGAATAAAATCTTAGACAAATAAAAGCTGATTACTTAGTGAAACCGCAGATTCTAGAAATGATTGGTTTATTAAATGCAGTTTAGGCATAACTTATCAGAAATAGTTTTCTATGTAAATCACAGTTTCACTCATGTATGTCGTTCAAGAATTTTCAATTCAAAGTCCGAGCCACGTATGAACTGCAACATTGTGTGTCGTGGAGAAAGACAGGAAGCAGCCCAAAAGCTCTTCAGTAGGAAACTAGTTACATAAATGATGGCATTTTCCTACAGGGGAATACAATCAAGCCAGTGGAAAACATGAGGCAGCTCTAAATGCATTGTTATAGGAAAATCGACAAAATACATCAAGTGAAAAAACACAGAATGCAGAACCCTGTGTATAGTACACCAGAATTTTGCTTACATATTCAGATTTTCTTCAGTCTGCAAGGCTAACTCTGGAAGCGTGGCTGAAAAATGACAAATCATAGTTGCCTAAGACAAGGACACCGACGGATTGAAGAAACAGGAACATTAGAGAAGGGAAAATTTATTTTTTGAAAACTTGATGTTGTCAGATCATTCAATATTTTCTTATGGTTTCTGCTTTGTAATCTTTTTTTTTTTTAGATTTTATTTATTTATTTGACAGAGAGAGAGATCACAAGTAGGCAGAGAGGCAGGCAGAGAAAGAGGAGGAAGCAGGCTCCCTGCCGAGCAGAGAGCCCAATGCAGGGCTCGATCCCAGGACCCTGAGATCAATGACCTGAGCCGAAGGCAGAGGCTTTAACCCACTGAGCCACCCAGGCGCCCCAAGTGTCTGACTCTTGACTGCGCTCAGGTCACGATCTCAGGGTCCCGAGATAGAGCCCGGTGTCAGGCTCCACACTTAGCCTGGAGTCTGCTTGTCTCTCTCCCTCTGCTCCTCCCCTATCTCATGTTCCTACTCTCTCTCTCTCTCAGATAAATAAATAAATAAAATCTTTTTTTTTAAAAGAAGAAGCTGAATGAAGTGTAAGATTGAAGCCCAAAGGAAATGTTAAAAATTCTTTAGTCCAGGTTTTTAGGTTTTTCTTTGGTACAGGGTCCCGGTGAATGTTAGCACAGGATGGGACGGGAAGTTCTTAAAGAGAAGAGGAACAGGGCTGGAGGGAAAGCAAGACCGAGGCAAGCAGAACAGAAGAAAAAGGCATTCCAGGCTTCCAGGGACGCAAGAGAGGCAGGAATGCTTGCCACCGGCAACTGGGACAAACACACAGAGTCGGTCCCTGGGTCAGTGAAGAGAGTGAGGGCAGGAGAGCAGCAGAGGCCAGACCCCCGTGTGGAAGGCCCTGACGGCCAGCCTAGAAGTTTGATCCTTACCCTACAGACAGCAGGGAGCCACTGAAGGTTGCTGAGCGAGGGTGAGCCCTGCAACCAGGCATTTTAAGTGACATTACAGAGAGCCCTTTATCCCAGGCTTATGCAAAGCCCTGTGTATATTTCAAGTAGCACTGGATACAGAAAGTCATAAAGCAAAGCCCTGTGTCATGTAGACGAGGAAAAAAAGTAGTTTAAGGGTCTCACAAAGAGATGCTTCAGGGAGTGCGAGAAATGAAGGGGAGAACATTTTAAAGAAGGAAACGAATGTGCAGCACAGACCCTCCAGGCATCTGGAAAACTGCAGCACTTTCTTTAGAGTCTGGCATGTCCTCTTTCAGCTGGGGGTGGGGGGGTGGGGGGTGTTCTGCCTCCTTTTTTGGAGGTTAGCTGTGGTGTCAAAACACTGGATTGTGGTGTAGGGAGTGAGGCAGCTGGGAGGAGGCAGATGAACAGAGATAGAACTTTCGGGCCTGGGGAGCATAAAAGGTCTTCCCTCGGAGACCACCGTCTTGCAGAGGACTTTTCCTTCTGCCTGTCTCAGTGGCACTTCGGGGTGTTTGAGAGAGTTGCTGAGTTTGCTAGAACGCTGGAAATCTCCAATGGTTTCTCCTCTTGAAACAAAATGATGTGTAAACTCTGTCAGGTTCTGAATCAGTGCTTTTTCAATATTGTTCCTAGTGGTGCACCGCGAGGCAGGAGGGCTGCTGCGGGGTGGAGGGGTGCATGAACTGGGCAGCAACTTTGGGCTACTAATCAGCATTTACGTAAGGTGGGAGAGGAAGTCAGGATTGACTCTGGTCTCACCCTGGGCTGGGTACAACTGCCGGGCAAGGCTCTCTGAACGCTGAGGCAAAACTGGGCAAGCCAAGAGAAGAGCCTGAGTTAGGCACAAAAATCAGCCAGGCTGAACTGAAGATGTGGGCGGGCAACGGCTCCTGGTGGGGCCACAACTCCAGGGAATCTCCTTCCTTCTTTCTCTGGCCTTTACAAGGAGTGGGGGGTCCCTCCGCTCCATTCTCCTGCCTACACTACTGGAGAGCCTTTCAGCACCTGGAGGCTCTGTGGGTTCTAAATTAACACCAAGTACCTCGACTCAGAGCTGTCTTTTCTTTGAGGTCCTAAGAAAATGCTCCCCTCTTCTGCCCCTCGAGGCTAGTGCTGGGCGTCAGGGGACGCAGCTGACCCGGACCTTGACAGTCAAGTTCAGGAAAAACCCAAATGTACCCAGAACAGGAGGTTGTGCAGCTCAGGAACTCCTACCATAGTGGTGTTTTGCTCTAAACCTCATTCCCTTGTGGCCCCTGGGCATGTATATTCCAGACTTCCTAGAAACGTGCTGATTTCGCATGTTTTTCCTCGAGTCTCTGGAAGCACATAGGTGACTGCCAGGGACTATGCCCTAATGTTTTGCTTTGGCAAATGGTCACTGTGCCCATAACACACAGTTGGCACGAGTCTGCAAAACGGCATTTTTCTCCTCCAGATGAAACTCAGTTACTGGGCTAGGTAGAAGGCCAGGAATGGGGAGCTCCAGGGTGCCAGGGCTATCCATTCCTGCCACTCTGAGCAGAGAGGTTGCCCAAGCACTCGGGGGAGGGTGCCACAGAATCACGGAGCAGCCACGTGTGCAGGGCTGAGTGCTGTCCCATGAGAATCTCCCACCTAAGCCACTCTGTCTCTAGGAGAGAGCAGGGGTGTTTCTAGGGGTGGGAGCAGAAGAACCCTCCTGTATCCTGTACATGCTTTTTGATTGTGTTTTCAATCCCTCGACTACAACTACCGTTAGCCACATCGGAGGCCGTGGAGGAGAACCTGTTTGCCTTCTTTTCACACTTGCAGGCTTGGCTCTCTCCCTGCGGCACAGAAGCTCAGCAGGTAGGAGGACCCCCCCCCCCCCCCCCCTTCTCTGTGCTGTAGGCCTGGCTCAGGAAATGGGCCTGGGGCCCTCCTGGACAAAGTGTATTTGAGTCACGCCTCTGGGAGGAGGGGGTGTCACGCCCCAGCCCCATCCTGCCCACCCCTGACACCATCACAGACACCCCGTCTCCAAGCCCCAGCACTTTTCCCTTTGCCCAGAACACAATAAAGGAATTAGGACCCACCTACTAAGTTTCTGCAGCTGACACCAAGGCTCAAAGTCTAGCTCGCCAGCTCAGTCACACAAGTCTGACGTGTCCTCTTTGCAGCAACCAGGCCCCACTCCAGCCACCGTGCAATTCTGCTAATTCAAACTGCTTTCCCGTTTAGGGAGGCTGATAGCCATCTCCCATCTCCTTTTCCTGCTGACGTCATCCCACATTTTCTACAGACACAAATAAGGGTACAGTCCCTGGGATAGTTTTTAGGCTGCCCAAGTTGGGAGTGGAGGGATCCTGCCCTCCTGGGTCTACTTCACTTCTCCCGTGTTTGGCAAGTTGTCTGACGTTAAGGGAGAGGCCAGGAAATAAATCACCTAGCTAAGGTGAAAGGCCAGAAAGAACTTGGCGACTTGCAGCTCAAGCCCAGATCTGTCCCGGGCATTTGCAATGCAAATCTGCGTTTTGTTCCCGGCCACCCCGTCTTGCACAATAGCCTGTGTATAAACATCCACGCCAACAATGCCTGACTGTGCAATCACGCTGTAATTACAGGCGGGCAGGAAACTGCTGCTAGGAGCTGCACCATCCAACCTCTAGACGCCCCACGTCGGGAGTCTCCACCGCACCGACCCACACCCCAGCATACCCCGACGCCTCCCGCCGCTGCCGGCCGCAGCTGCTCGGCTCGCAGCCTCCAAGTCAGGGAGCCCCGACGCCCCCCCTCTCCCGCCCAGCCTGCCAGCCCCCAGTTACTCCGTGGGGATGTCATAAACTTCTCGGCTGGTCTTTAAAAAGCCGTGCGCCACGAGGCGACCGAGGGCGGCGGGAAGCACCAGCAAAGTTCGCAAGCACCACCCTGCAGCCATGGCAGTTTTAGAAAACAGAGAGCGAGATGCCAGAGTGCACGGGAAGCGGGCTCCGGAGTTTTATATAGAAAACACTCACATATGTACGTGGGTGTGCTGACAGTTTTTATGGCTAAATTGCAAAGTGTTAGGCCTTTGGGATAACCGTCAGGTTCGGGCCGTGGTGTGGGAGGAGGGGGGGGGTCGCGAGGGATCTGTTGAAAGGGGGCTTGGGGCCCATTCTGGTTTTGCTTTTGGGAAATGCATACGGTTGTTTTCCCAAACGTCCGAGTCGCTCTGCTCTTCGTCACTGCAGGGCCGAGCGAAGAAAAGTGGGGGGAAAGTTCCTTCAACTTCCTTCCTGCAACCTCACCGAGGGTTGCGAAGAGGAAGAGTACGTTTCCCTGGGAAGCACCGGGCAGGGCTGGGGCGGAGGGTGGCTGCGCCCGGCCTGTGGGGATGCGGGACGCCGGGCGGAGGACCAGCCCCGCACGCAGGCCCCTCCCTGCACCCCTCGTCTTGCAAACGGCGCCTGGAGAGGCCCGGCTGCAGGGCCCGCTGTTTCCAGGCCCGAGGCAAACCGGCGACAGCAGGGGAGCAGCCCCGGGCCCGGATCCCGGCCGCCGAGCGCCCCCCGCCGTGCCGCGCCGCCCGCGCCCGGCCCAACCCGGCCCCCCACAACCCCGCCGGCGGGACCAAGCCCCGGCGCCCCCCCCGCCACCGCGTTTCCGAGCCCCACGCCGGCGCCCCGGCGGCCGAAGGGGCGCCCAGCCCGCGGCTCACCTGCGCGCTGGGTCTCGGGGCCGCTCAGAGGGGCGCGGGGCGCAGGCGAGCGCAGCCCGCAGACTCAAACTTTGTTGCTCTCGGGACGGCGCAGTCGTCACTTCCTCGCGGAGCGGGCGGCGCGGCCCGGGCGTGTGACCCAGCAGCTCGCGCGGTGGCGCGCCGGGTCCTGCAGCCGCCCGCGCCCCCGGCTCTGCGCGCCCCGGTTGCCCCGGTTGCCCCGGCGGCGCCGACTCCCCCGGGCCGCGGGCGGTCGTCCTCCGAGGCTGCACCCCTCGGGGTCGCTGGCGCGCGGAAGAAACGCGACCGAACCTGTATCCTCAAACCTGGGTCTGGAAGGTGGCGTTGGGATTCCGGGACCCTGGCGAGCTGGGGGTTCCCGGCGAAACACACCCCACCCCACAAACAAAAGGGTGGGGGAGGAGGAAGAGAAAGTTTTTCAGTTTCGCGTTGAGGCGAGAAGGTCAAGTCAGAAAGCGAAGGGCTCTGTGTTTTGCCAAATAATGCCTAAGCTGGGCCTTAAAACCCGGGTTTCCTCTCCCACGTTCCCTCCAAAGGTCTGCACGCTTGTCCTTCGTCATTTTCACTGGTTCTAAGTGCGCAGGACGTTTACCATTTATCACACTTCAGGGGGGCTGTTCCAGCGTCCAAGCTGGCGCTGCAAAATGGTTTCTGTTCTCGTCCTCCCCCGCGACTTCCACCTCTTCCTTTGCACTCAACTCTCAGATCTCTGTGGGGCCTGATGCATTCCGTGTTTCATCGCGGGCCAAAAGCGCCTTAGAGGGTTGGGGTGGAGTCCTGAGAAAACGAGCTTCGGGCAGTAGTAATCTTGAAATTTATTCTGGCCCAAAATAAATTCGCTCACCCGTATTCAAAACTGCAACCAAAAAACCACCTTTTTGGTTTCTGATAAACAGCAACAAAGTAGTTAAACGGCAGTCTGTAGGGAAGAATTCTCTCCGGTAAAGCCGGAGAGAAAACCGGGTTAGCCTTTGCTGTGGTTTAAAAAAAACAACAACAACAAAAAACGCAGACATTTGAAACTGCAGTGGAGGGCTTTAGTAACAGAAACATTAGCTTCATTGTAGCTTGTTGTGGAAAACAGGGAGCTTTTTAAAGGTGGTTCAAAAGCATCCCTTAGGGCTCAACAATTTTTCCTTTTTCCCCAAATAACTGCTTTTACTAGCACTTTGGCAGGGTCACAGAACCTCCCGTTCTAACGCTTCATCTTTTTGCATAAAGTGAAGGCTTTGTCCAGAAAGATAGATGTGAAACTGGTGGAAAGTGACATCTGGGAAAGGATCCCCAGGTCTGTTAATACCTAGTGGGAAGCCACAAATGCAGACTCACCCAAAGATGGGGAGTATGAGGAGATGCCTGGGTGGCTCGGTTGGTTAAGTGTCTGCCATCTGCTCAGGTCCTGACCTCTGGGTCCTGGGATTGAGTCCTGCATCCGGCTCCTTGATCATCTCTCTCTCTCTCTCTGACCAAAAAAAATAAAAAAATAAAAAGTCGGGCACCTGGGTGGTTCAGTGGGTTAAAGCCGCTGCCTTCGGCTCAGGTCATGATCCCAGGGTCGTGGGATCGAGCCCCGCATCGGGCTCTCTGCTCTGCGGACAGCCTGCTTCCTCCTCTCTCCCTGCCTCTCTGCCTCTTTGCCTACTTGTGATTTCTGTCTATCAAATAAATAAATAAAATCTTTTAAAAAAAAATAAATAAATAAAAAGTCTTTTAAAAAAAGGGGGAGTATGCAGATGAAACTCTCCTAGCAACATGAAATCCCCCACACTGAAGCCCTTATGTACTAGTTCTGACTTCTTTTTTTTTTTTTTTTAAGATTTTATTTATTTATTTGACAGCAAGAGAGGGAGAGATCACAAGTAGGCAGAGAGGCAGGCAGAGAGAGGGGGGGAAGCAGGCTCCCTGATGAGCAGAGAGCCTGATGCGGGGCTCGATCCCAGGACCCTGAGATCACGACCTGAGCGGAAGGCAGAGGCTTAACCCACGGAGCCACCCAGGTGCCCCCTAGTTCTGACTTCTACCCAAACATTACTAATGGCACCTTATAAATACAAAATGTACCATGAGAGAAAAATAATGCTGCTTTGAGAAGTATACATGTATTATTAGACTCTTAATAATTATAATTTTCTGGGGCATTGGGTGGCTCAGTGGGTTAAGGCCTCTGCCTTCGGCTCAGGTCATGGTCCCAGGGTCCTGGGATTGACCTCCACATCCGGCTCTCTGCTCAGCAGGGAGCCTGCTTCTCCCTCTCTCTCTGCCAGCCTCTCTGCCTACTTGTGTTCTTTGTCAAATAAATAAAATCTTTTAAAAAAATTACAATTTTCTGAAATTCTTTCTGCATCGCACTCTTGTAGGGGTGGGAGGGAGAGGGTTTGCCCACTTCAGTTTTGGGATCGATAGAAGTAATTGTTTCTGTGCATTCTGCTTCCAGCAAGCAATGATACAGTCAAGGGCAATAAAGACTATAGGTCACCCATAGGACGCTCCATATTTGCAAGGACAAGAGTCGAATATTTCTTTGTTCGGTATTGCAATGCTGAATTCCCAGTCACAATTTCATGAATATTCAGAATTTCTGCATGCCCAGGAATAATTAGCAGGTGGCGTAAACATGCAAAGGCCTGACACTTATATATGCACACATATGCATTGCTTTTTCTCTGTACGGAGTGGCATTTGCTGGAGTACCACAGCCCAGAAGTGGTGGTAGATGGTCTCAGAGACAGTATCGCTGCCGCCTCCCCCCCTCCTCCGGCCAGTGATCCCCTGCCTCCCAGTGTCCACACCCGTGTGTAAGCCTGGCTTCTTGGGCATGGGCTAGACTCACTGACTCCCTCCCAGTAAATGGTATATGGCAGAAATCATGTGATACCTCTGCTGAGATTAGGTTCTAAAAAAACTGTGGCTTCCATCTTGAGTGCTCTTTCTCTCTTGCTCTCTCTTGGTTGGATCACTCACTGTGGGGAAGCCAGCTGCCATGTCCTAAGGCAGCCCTGTGGAGAGGGTGTGGGGTCTGCCAACAACCACCCTGAGTTAGCTTGTGATACTTCCCCCTCCGCCTATGTTAATGGAGCCTTCAGATGAGACCTACAACCCTACTGCTTCAAGAGAGCCCTTGAGGCAAAAGCTTCTGGCTAAGTTGCCCAGATTCCTGACCCACAGAAACTGTAAAATAATACATGTTTGTTGTTTTAAGGTGCAGTGTTTTATAGTCATTTGTTGGAGGCCAAATGCACAGGCCAAAAGGGAAGTCAGTGTGAGCCCAGTGACAACCCCACACGGCTTCCTGGTCCCTTACCTGGAAGGCAGAACATGGAGGAAGAGGCAGGGGCCTGGACCAGAACTAAGGGGAAACACGTGAATCATAAGAACATTAGGTGGAGCCGGGGTCATCCTTGAATTTATTATTTATTTATTTATTTATTTATTTATTTATTTGACAGACAGAGATCACAAGAAGGCAGAGAGGCAGACAGAGACAGAGAGAGAAGGGGAAGCAGGCTCCCCGCAGAGCAGAGAGCCCGATGTGGGGCTCGATCCTAGGACCCTGGGATCATGACCCGAGCCCAAGGCAGAGGCCTTAACCCACTGAGCCACCCAGGCGCCCCTCATCCTTGAATTTAAACCAGCTCAGAGGGTGTGGTGGGACTGGGTGTCACCCACCTGAGAGCACGTGGAGATGTGTTTGTTTCACGAGAAATTGACATCTATCGGGGTGTCCTCTCCCTCTGGCTCAGATCATGGACCTTGCTCTTGAGGCATTGGCACATCCCAGGGGGTGGTGGGGTCAGGCCTTGGTCCTGGAAGGAGTGCTGGAAAGAAGGGCTTTCCAGCCTGGCAGCCAAAAGAGGTGGTGAATTCAGCGCAGGTCTAAAACTGGAAGGAAAGTCTCGTGGGCCCGCGGCTGAAGAGCAGGTGGTGGACAATCTCAGATAAGAATCGCCTCCACACTCCTTCCAGGGCCACAAAGAACATTCTGTCCACGTGATGGTATCTTTCTCTCGACATCATTTCCTCTCCCACTAGAACAAATTATTTGCTTTGAAAACACAAAACAAAGTTTGAGGAAGCAGGAGCGATGTCATACTCCTTCATCCCTAACTAGGGCAGGCGTCTCCTTGTGGTTGATCCTGCATCTCCCCTCCCCTTGGCCAACCCTGTACAAGTTGGCAGTCGTAGAGCCCTCTTCTGTTTTCTCTCCGGAGACATCAGGCTCTGATTTTTCTCATGTGCCGTGGCCACAGCTGCTGGGTTGCCATGCCGTCATCCGGTTGCTATGACTTGTACGGTCGTGGATGTGCCAGAACGTGAATCTATTAATTTAACAGGAACTAGGCTCAGCACATATATTCCTTGTTAGGTCATTTGCTTTGCTACCTAAACCACATCCAATGTGTTCAGCAATGAGAATATTTCCTAGAGTCTGGCTTTGCAAAAATGCCAAGTGCCCTGGATCTTGCGTCCCCACAGTCAGTTTGGCAGCCTTTTGTATCTGCAGAGCGGGATGTAAAGGCATTCTGGCATGGGGATGCAAACAGGTCAGCTTAGGGGAAAAAAAAATCCAAAGAGGGGAAATAAAGTCTCTGGTCTTCCTTCTTTGCACATTACGGTCCATTCTGCAGGAGGCATATGAACTAACTTGCCCAGGAATCCCGCCCTGGGATTTGTGAGGTCTCCCACTGACAGAGCCCAAGCTCTCCAACCCCACAACGAGGTGACCTGTGCTGTGAAAAGAGAAACCACTGGCCTTCTTTCATTCCACCGCTTCGACCAACATTTACTAAATGTCTGCTTGTAGCTGGGCTGGGGATGCCAGGATGAAAAGGACAAAGTCTCTCCCTAGTGGGAGAGCAAGGCATGTAAATTACAGTGTGACCTGAGAAGTGTACAACGGATCTTTGCATAGGGGACTGTGGATTCCAGAGAAGGAAGCAAGTCAATTGGCCTGGGAATAGGAGTGATGGGTCACCGCCAAGGTTTTTCTCTTTATCAAAAAAAAGAAAGGGTGCAGTAAAAATGATCAGATGCAAAAAAAATTTTTTTTAATGATCAGATGCATTGCATTGTAAGTATTGTCTGTGTCACTTTTAGTTCTGTTGTTGATAATATACATGTTTACATTTGTATGAGTCACAGTGTAAAACATATTTCCTACATACAGGCCAAGAAGTGTCAAAGTTGTAGGTTTAGAGAATATTAAATACCCCCAAACACTGGGGCCTTATGATGGCCTTGGCTCGAAGTGTTTTCGCACTATGTAGTTGAAGAAACTAGCTGGGACTTAGGAGAGTTTCCAAATCCTTCCAAATTCTCCTCCCTTAGTAAATCAAGGCCAAGCCTGAAGGACCAGCTCCTTGACTCCTCTCCGAATAGAGTACCAGGCCCTGACCCCCAGGACTGTTAGGCCAATTCTAAGGCAATGAAAGAGTGAGTAGTCACCTCTTTTCTGGCCAGACAGATGGTGGGAAGGAGAAACAGAAGAGAGAGGAGGGTCAGAAGTGCTTCATGCTTTTCCCTCCTTGAATGAGAGCAGGAACGGTGCCTCACCTAATCAGTGTTACTGTGAGCATGGCAGGGACCTTCACCCAGCTTCCCACTGTTTTTTTTTTTTTAAGATTTATTGCTTTCTTTGACAGAGACAGGATGAGCAGGGGAAGAGGCAGACAGAGAAGGAAAAGCAGGCTCCCGATTGAGCAAGGAGCTCGATGTGGGACTCCATCCCAGGACCCTAGGATCATGACCCAAGGTAAAGGCAGATATTCAACCAACTGAGCCACCCAGGTGTCCCCTCACTAGGATTCTGAGAGGCATCTGCCCTGAAGGTGTTTTGCTTCCCCCTTTTTTTTTTTTTGTGAGAAAAAGAGAGCACGAGAATGGGGTGAGGGGCAGAGGGACAAGCAAACTCCCCCACTGAGCAGGGAGCCTGCCAATGTGGGGCTCGATCCCAGGACCCTGAGATCAAGACCTGAGCTAAAGTCGGACACTTAACAGACTGAGCCACCCAGGCTCCCCTGAAGGTGGTTTTATACCAAACTAGGGGCTGCCATGTCAAAGTGACCTGGTGATCAAGCCTGGGTATGCAGAGAGCCTCTAAGGCTCAGCTTTCCTGAGTCCTGATGGTTCCCACATGTCATGGACATCACACTGAGAGCGAGCGGCCTGCTCTGTGGCTGTGCTGGTGGGACACGGCAATCTGTGGCAAGCTTGGGGGAGGATCAGGGGTCTGCGCCACGGAGAACAGAGGGGAAAAAGAGCACCAGGTTGCAAAGGGGGAAAACCAGTGCTGGAAAGTGGGAAGGGGTGTCGCTGAAGAAGGACCACCGGTTCACCTACCAGAGCTGATAGTAGCAGGGGCCTAGGGGATAGGCAGAAACCAAGAGGACAAGGCAGCTCAGCACCGTGGTCAGGAACAAGGGTTCTGGACTGTCCACACACTGCTTGGCTTCAAGTCCCACCTCTGCCACATACTACCTGTCTGACCTTGGAGTTACTTAGGCTTTGCTTGTCTCAGTTTCCTCATCTGCAAAACGAGGATAATAATAACACTATTACAGACTTGATAAGGTTGTTGTAAGAATAAGTGAATTTGTAAAGTTTTGATATATATGCTAAGTGTCATTTAAATAAGTAAATCATTCACCAACCAAAATGATTCTATATGGATATCAAATGTCTCCAAGACCCCCAAGCTGGACTTTCTGTTACAGATTCCCCACCACCACCACCCAACCATCAGCTCATGGGGAGAATCAAAACAGCTATAATCGTACATTTACGACATCGTGCAAGTGAAAAGGTTTGCCCCCTCTACACGGGCCAGTTGGGAAGATAGACATTGAGCGAGTCTTTACATTCAACTCACCTTTGATTGTCCAAATGTAATTCAGGAAAGGACTTGGTAGGCAGAATAATAGTTCTCCCCAAAATGCCCATGTCCCAATCCCCAGAACGTGCGAATATAGAGAATCTTTTTTTTTTTTTAAGATTTTATGTATTTATTTGACAGACAGAGATCACAAGTAGGCAGAGAAGCAGGCAGAGAGAGAGGAGGAAGTAGGCTCCCTGCCGAGCAGAGAGCCCGACTCGGGGATTGATCCCAGGACCCTGGGATCATGACCCAAGCCGAAGGCAGAGGCTTTAACCCACTGAGCCACCCAGGCACCCCAGAATGTGCGAATATATTAGGTTACACGACAAAGAGGAGTTAAGATTGAAATAGAGTTAAGTTTCCTGATTAGCTGATCTGAATATAGGGAGATGATCCTGGATTGTCAGGATGGGCCAATGTGATCATAGGGATCCTTAGAAGAGGGAAGCAGAAGAGGAATCAGTCAGAGGAATAAGTGACTACGGAAGAATGGCCAGAGAGAGGCCATGTTGCTGGCTTTGAACCTGGAGAAAACGGGTCATGAGCCAATAACTATGGGTGGCTTCTGGAAGCTAGAAAAGGCAAGGCAACAGATGGTCTCCTAGAGGCTCAAGAGAGGAATGCAGCCCTACAGACACCTTGGTTTTAGCCTGTAAGGTAAAAGCCTGTGTTGTTGTTGTTGTTGTTGTT
>ML099650.1:0-11352 GCA_003697995.1 Taxidea taxus jeffersonii
CAGCCCTAACCCCAGCTGAGGTGCTAGCTGGTCTCAGCATTTACCACCAAAGAGCAAGTTTTAAGATTCAAGAAACAGAGAAACAACAATATTAAAATTCATATAGAATCACAAAAAAACAAATAGCAAAGCAACCTTGAACAAAAAGGACAAAGTTGGAGGTATCACACTCCCTCCTCCTCCCTGGCCAAGGCACAGGGTATCACACTTCAGGATCTCAATATAGTTTACAAAACTATAGTAATCAGAAGATTATGGCACAGGGTGTCTGGGTGACTAGTCAGTTAAGCATCTGACTCTTGTTTTAGGCTCAGGTCATGATCTCACAATTGTGAGATCAGGCCCCACATCAGGCTCTGCACTGATCTGAGCTTGGAGCTTGCTTAGGACTCTCTCTCCCTTCTCCCTCTGCCCCCTCCCCATCTTCTCATGCACTCTTTCACTCTTTTCAAAATGAAAATAATGTAAAATTATAAAAACTTAAAATTAAAGAAAAATTTTCAAAAGTAAAATTTTTTTTAACTCTTAAATATTAAAAAAATTAAAAGTAAAATTTAAGATAATGGAGTATAGCATAAAAACAGACCAATGAAATAGAACAGAGAGCCCAGAACTAACTCATAATGTTTTGTTCAACTGATCTTCAAAGGGTTTCAAGAACACACAATGGGAAAAGGACAGTATCTTCAATAAATGTTGCTGGGAACATTGGATATCCATATCCAGAAGAATGAAACTGGATCCATAGCTCATACCATATACAAAAATAATCTCCAGATGGATAAGACTTAAAGTTAAGACCTTAAACCAGGGGCGCCTGGATGGCTCAGTGGGTTGGGCCTCTGGCTTGTCAGGCTCTCTGCTCGGCAGGGAGCCTGCTTCCTCCTCTCTCTCTCTGTCTGCCTCTCTGCCTACTTGTGATCTCTGTCAAATAAATAAATAAAATCTTAAAAAAAAAAAAAAAAAGAAAGAAAGAAAGACCTTAAACCAAATTTACTGGGAAAAAACATAGGTAAAAAAAATCTCAACATCGGCTTAATTAATGATTTTCTGGATACAACCCAAAGGCAAAAAGCAAAAATAGACAAGTGGGATTGCAACAAACTAAAAAATCTGTGTTGTAAAAGAAACTTCCAACAGAATGAAAGGCAACTGATGTCAGGGGGAAAATATTTGTAAAACACATAGCTGATAAGTGGTTAATATCCATAATACATAAGGAATTCTTAAAACTCAGTAACAAAAACCAAATAACTGGATTGAAAAACAAATATTAAAAGAATATTTCAATTCTTTTAAAAGAATAAATATTTCTCAAAGGGAGACAGACAAATGCCTGATAGATGTATGAAATGTGCTCAATATCACTAATCATCATGAAAATTGAAATCAAAAACCACAACGACATATCATTTCCCATTTGTTCAAATGGTTTTTATCAAACAGACAAAATATTACAAGTATTGGGGAAACCCTTGCCACTGTCAGTAGGAATGGAACAGCTACTGTAGAAACTATGGAAGACCCATAAAAATTTAAAAATAAAACTACCATATGATCCAGCAATCCCACTTTGGACTATATCAAAATAAATAAAACTAGTATCTCAAAAAATTAAAGAGCATGTGAAATATACACACACGTGCACAGACAGGGATAATCAGCATCTAAAAAGAAGGAAATCCTGTAATCTGCAACAATTTGGATGAATCTGGAGGACCTTAAGCTTAAGTGAAATAAGACACAGAAAGATAGACAGTGTATGCCTCATATATATGTGGAATCTTAAATAGTCAAATTCACAGAGTAGAATGATAGTTACTATGGACTGGGGAGAAGGGAAGACAGGGAGATGTCGGTTAAAGGGTAGAAAGTTTCAGTCACTCAAAATAAGTCCTGGAAAAAAAAAATAATAAGTCCTGGAGATTTAAGGTACTGCAGTGTGACTACAGTTAACAACACTGTGCTGTACACTTTAAATTTACTAAGAGTAAATCTTAAATGTTCTCATCACATACACACTGAAAAATGTTATCTATATGAATTAATAAATATGTAATTAAATTATGATTATTATCTCACAGTGTACACATATATCAAAAACCTCAAATTGTATTCCCTATGTGTATATAATTTTTATCTGTCAATACATCTCAATAAAGCTGAAAATAAAATGACATAATTACATACATGGGGTAAACTATTTCTCCAATTTAAACTAAAATTTTAAAACTGAGAAGATAAAAATAGACATACATATTTAAATCTCATGACACTTCAGCCATGTTAATGGGACAGATACCCACATTCCTTCCCATCAGTCCTTCTCCCTTATTTCTTGCCAACAGTCTAAAATTTCACTGAAAATTCAGATATTATTCACAAGAAAGTTGAATTCCTCCATAGGCTAAAGAAAAGAATCAAAATAGGTCCAAACTGTCAATGACATTGTCATTCTTTTTTTAGAAATTTAGGTTTACAACACAAATGCACGGAAGATGCAGAGATTGCCCATATACCCCTACCCAACATATGCATAACTTGCCCATTATCAACATCACAGAGCAGAATGTTACATGATTTGTCAAGGATGAACCAACAGTGACACAAATAACCCAAAGTCCATAGGGTCATTCTTGGTGTTGTCCTTTCAATCAGTTTGGGAAAATGTAGAATAACATATATCCATTAGTATAATATCACACAAAATATTTTCAATCTCTTGCTATTGTCTTTCTCAAGGCAGAAATTTTTAATTTTAATAAAGTCCCGGTTATCAAATATTTCTTTAATGGACTATCTTTAATGTTGTATCTAAAAAGGCATCACCATACCCAAAGTTATCTAGATTTTCTATGTCATCCACTAAGAGTTTCATGCCTTTTCATTTCACATTTATATCTAAGATTCATTTTGAATTAATTTTTGTGAAGCATGTAAAGTCTGTGTCTAGATTCCTTTTTTAGTATGTGGTATCTAGTTGTTCCAACACCATGTGTTGAAAAGAGTATCTTTGCTCCATTATACTGCCTTTGCTCTTCTGTCAAAGATTAGTGGACTACATTTGCAAGGATCTATTTTTGAGCTCTCTATTCTATTCCATTGACCTATTTGTCTATATTTTAGCCAATACCACTCTTCTAGATTGCAGAACTAAACACTATACCTTTAAGTGAGGTGGTGTCAGTCCTCCTCTTTATTTCTTTCAATACTGTGTTGATTATTCTGGGCCTTCTGTGTTTCCACGTAAAGTTTATAACCGGCTTATCAACATTCATAAAATAACTTGCTGGGATTTTAAAAGATAGCACATTAAATCTACAGATCAAGTTGAGAACTAACATCTTGACAATATTGATACTTCCTATCCATAAACATGAAACAGTTCCATCTACTTATTCTTTTATTTTTTTCATCAGATTTTTGTAGTTTTCTTTTTTTTTAATATTTTATTTATTTGACAGACGGAGATCACAAGTAGGCAGAGAGGCAGACAGAGAGAGAGAGGGGGAAGCAGGCTCCTTGCTGAGCAGAGAGCCTGATGCAGAGCTCAATCCCAGGACTCTGGGATCATGCCCTGAGCCGAAGGCAGAGGCTTTAACCCACTGAGCCACCCAGGTACCCCTGTAGTTTTCTTCATATACATATTATGCATACTTTGTTAGATTTGTACCTAGGTATTTCATTTTGGGGATACTAAAGTTAATGGTATTGTTTTTAATTTCAAATTCCACCTTGTCATTGCTAGTATATAGGAAAGCAGTTGACTTTTATACATCAGCCTTATACCTTGATACCTGGCAATGATCACTTATTCATTCCAGGAATTTGTTTGACAATTCTTTGGGATTCTCTACCTAGATGATTATGTCTTCTGTGAACAAAGATAGTTTCATTCATCTTCTACAAGCTATATATTCTTCACTTCCTTTTCTTGTCTTATTGCATTAGTAGAACTTCCAGTATGATGTTGAAAAGCAGTGGTGGGAGGGAATATCCTCACCTTCTTTCTGATTTTAGGAAAGCTCTGAGTTTCTCACCATTAAGTATGATCCTAGCTATAGGTTTTCTGCAGATATTCTTTACCAAGTTGAAGAAGTTTCCCTCTGTTCCTAGTTATTGAGAGTTTTTAACCTGAATGAATACTGAATTTTGTTAAATGCATTTTCTGCATCTGTTCATTTTTGTCTGTATTTTTTTCTTTTCTAGCCTATTGCTGTGATGCATTACACTAGCTGATCTGCAAATGTTAAAGTGGGCTTGTATACCCAGAATAAATTGCACTAGGTTACGGTGTGTAGTTATTTTTGTACATCACAGGATTAAATTTGTTAAAATTTATTGAGGATTTTTACATCTATGTTCATGAGAGATACTGGTGCATAGTTTTATTTTCTCATAATATCTTTGCCTGGTTTGGTTTTGAGGGTATAGAATGGGTAGAAAGTATTCTCTCTGCTTCCTTCCTCTGAAATAGATTGCAGATAAATGGTATAATTTCTTCCTTAAGTATTTGGTAGAACTCTCCAGTGAACCCATCTAGGCCTGAAGCTTTTTGTTTTTGAAGGTTGTTAATTATCAATTCAATTTATTTAATAGATATAGATCTATTCAAAATTTTTTCTTGTGTGAGTTGGGAAATTATCTTTCAAGGAATTGGTTTATTACATTCAGGTTACCAAATTATCAACATAGAGCTGTTCATAGTATTTCCTTATTATATTTCAATATACATGGGATCTGCAGTGGTGTCCCTTCTTTCATTTCTGGTATTAATATTTTTGTCATCTCTCCTTTTTTCTGAGTTAGCCTGGCCGGAAACATTGATTTTATTGATCTTTCAAAGAAATTGTTTTTATTTTTATTTTTTCTATTGCTTTCCATTCTTTTTTTAAAGAGGGGAGGGACAAAAGGAGAGGGAGAGAGAAACTCTTAAGCAGGATCCAACCCCAGCATGGAGCCTGATGCAGGGCTCAATCTCAGACTCTGAGTTCATAACCTGGGTAAAACTCAAGAGTCTGCTGCTTAACCAACTAAGCCACACAGGTATCCTTATTGCTTTCCTTATTTAAATGTTACTGATTTTTTTCTCTAATTCTTTTTTTCTCTGCTAAAATTGAATTTAACTGATCTTTTTCTAGTTTCCTAAGGTGGAAACTGAAGTTACTGATTTCAGCTCAGTCTCCTATCTATCCATTCAGTGCTACAAATTTCCCTTTAAGGATTGCTTTTGTTAAATCCCATAAATTTTTTAAGTTGTGCTTTCATTTTCATTTAAGTTATTTTTAAATTCTCCTTGAGATTTCTTCTTTGACCTATGTATTATATGGAAAAGTACAGTGTAAGTTGAACATATTTTGGGATTTTCTAGTTTTCAATCTGTTACTCATTTCTAAATTAATTCCATTACATTCTGAGAAGAAAAATGGTTTCTATTACTTTAAAATTTTTAAGTGTGTTTTATGGCCCAACATGTGGTTTATATTGGTAAATATTATATTAAATTGAAAAGAATGTTTATTCGGTTATCATATGAAGTAGCTTACAGATGTGAATTATTTCCAGTTGATTAATCATGTTTTTGAGTTCAACTATTTTCCTTATCAATTTTCTACACACTGGATTTATCCATTTCTGAGAGGTGAGTGTTGAAGTGTTCAACTATGATAGTGAATTCATCTATTTTTCTTGCAATTCTATTAAGTTTTGCCTCACATATTTCATACTGTAATACTGTTCTCTCTTCTTAGATAACCAACCTTTCTATCATAATGTAATGCCCTTCCTTATCCCTAATAAATTTCCATGAACTGAAGTCAGCTATCTCTGAAATTAATATATATACCACTGCTTTCTTTGATTAGGGGTAGCAGAGTATATTTTTCTCCATCAAGGTATTCTTCATCTCTGTATCTTCATATTTAACGTAGGTTAGTTTAGACAACAAACAGTTGGGTCTTATATTGGACCCACTCTAACAATCTCGGTCTTTTAACTGGTTCACTTAGATGACTGGCATTGAAAATGATTATTTATATATAAGGATTAATATGTGCCATATTTGTTACACTTCTCTATTTGTGGCCCTTGCTCTCTGTTCCTATTTTTTTTAAAGATTTATTTATTTACTTGACAGACAGAGATCACAAGCAGGCAGAGAGGCAGGCAGAGAGAGAGGAGGAAGCAGGCTGTCCACAGAGCAGAGAGCCCGATGCAGGGCTCGATCCCACAACCCTGGGATCATGACCTGAGCCGAAGGCAGCGGCTTCAGCCCACTGAGCCACCCAAGCGCCCCTTTGTTCCTATTTTTGTCTCCTACTCTTCTTCTGCTTATTATTGTTTTCATTAAGAATTTTACATGATTCCATTTTCTCTCCTTTCATAGCATATCATTTATTCTTTTTTCACTTTTTTAGCAGTTGCTCTGAAGCCTACAATATATATTTATAGTTATTCCAAGTCTACTTTCAAACACTATACCACTTCACAGGTAGTATGAGTACTTCACAATAACAAAGCCATAGAAAGAGAAAAGCAAATACTTCTGATCTCTTTTACATATGCAATGTTAAAAAAAAAAAGTCAAACTCGTAGAAACAGTAGAATGCTGGTTACAAAGGGCTGGGGAAGGGGGGGAGGCAAGATAGCAGAGGAGTAGCAGACTGAGATGACATCAGGTCACAGGAGTTTAGCTAGAAAGTTATCAAACCATTCCAAACACCTATAAACCCAAAAGGAGATCGAACAGAAGAAGAGCAGCAATTATACGGAACAGAAAATCGACCATTTTCTGAAAGATAAGACGAGCCGAGAAGTGGATCAGAAGCCACAGGAAGAAAAACTGCAAGGGGAAGAGCTGGCTCCTCACAAGCAGTGAAGCAATGGAGCACAAAATCAGAACTTTTAGAAATCTGCTCCACTGAGAGACATTGCTCCAGAGGCTAAGCAGGGGTAGAGCCCTTGTGGGGACAGTGCGGTATAACAGAAAGACCAGGGGTGTGTGAATGTGGCAAAGCTCACAGGTATCACATCAGGGAAGCTAACTACAGAGACAGAGCCGAGGACTTAGCTCTCAGCTCAGGTTTACATTAAACCATGATCTGTGACACAGCTGGACCACTGCTCTTCAAGCAGGGACCCCACTGGTAGCAGATCTGGGGAGACTCACCTTTCTCCTCCAGAGGAGGAGTGCAACAAGAATTTGCTGGGTTTGGAGACTCCAAATTGGGCTGGGCACCAGAGACAGAAACGCTCAGTTGCAGACCGGGTGAGCTTGGAGCGCGGCCAGAGACCAGGGAGACTGAAGTGATTGACCGCGTTTCTAAGGACACACTGAGGAATGGGGCCCTGAGCTCTCAGCATTTCCAGGCCGGATATTGGGAGGTTGCCATTATCATTCCCATCCTCCAGAATTCTAGGAAAAGGTTCAGAGAACAAAGGTTCCCTAAAGCGAACTGAGCAGATTACTTACCACAGCTCCTGGGAAGGGCAGTATAACTCCGCATCAAGCAAACACATCTGAGAATCATTGCAACAAGCCCCTTCACCAGATGATCAGTAAGAATATCCAACCAAGACCAAGCTCACCAATCAAGAAGAAGAGTGGAACTTCATAGCTAAGGGAAAGCAATGCATGGAATTCATTGCCTTTCCCCCTTGATCCTTTACTCTTGCATATTAAATTATTTTTTTAATATTCTTTTTTTCTTATTCTATTTTTTTAAACTTTACCTCTTTCCCTTTTGAAGTTTTTTAACTAGTTTAACTTAACAAAACCTTTCTTTAAAATACATATTTTCTAAATCTTCATTATTATAATCATATTTTATCCTTCATTGTATATAACCTTATTTTTTGTATACATATCAGGGTTCTGGGTTTTTTTTTTTCTAAAAAATTTACAATTTCTTCTAATAGATCAAAATATACCATAAATCTAGCAACAAGGCTATGTTCTAGTCTCCAACCTGAGCACATTCTCTCCACCCTCTTTTTTTCTTTTTCAAATCAACTTATCATATCATTTTTTAGATTTTTTTTTTTAATTTTCATCTTTACAGTCAAATTCCATCCCTTCATCATGTTTATCCTTATTTTTTGTATATATGTAAGTTTTTCCATTCTTTAAAATTTTGGGAAGTGGTTTCTTCTAAGAGACCAAAATACAGCCAAAATCAAGTGGGTGGCTCCGTTCTACTCACTAATCTAATATATATACATGTATTATTTTTTTTTACCTTCTTTTCTTTTCCCCCAAATTTGGGGTCTCTTTTGACTTCATAAGCAAACATTTTTCTGGGGTCTTTGCCACCCATTTATGATTTTATTCTCTCGTTCATATATTCTTATCTGGACAAAATGACAAGGCAGAAAAACTCACCACAAAAAAAAGGACAAGAGGCAGTACCAAAGGCTAGAGACCTAATAAATACGGACATCAGGAATATGTCAGATCGAGAGTTCAGAATGATGATTCTCAAGGTTCTAGCCGGGCTCGGAAAAGGCATGGAAGATATTAGAGAAAGCTTGTCTGGAGAAATAAAATCCCTTTCTGGGGAAATAAAAGAACTAAAATTTAACCAAGCTGAAATAAAAAAAGCTATTAATGAGGTGCAATCTAAAATGGAAGCTATTACTGCTAGGATAAATGAGGCAGAAGAGAGAATTAGTGATATAGAAGACCAAATGATGAAGAATAAAGAAGCTTAGCAAAAGAGAGACAAACAACTACTGGACCACGAGGGGAGAATTCGAGAGATAAGTGATACCATAAGACGAAACAATATTAGAGTAATTGGGATTCCAGAAGAAGAAGGGGGGGGGCACAAGGTACACTGGAGCGAATTATTGTAGAGAATTTCCCTAATATGGCAAAGTGAACAAGCATCAAAATCCAGCAGGCACAGAGAACCCCCTCAAAATCAATAAAAATAGGTCCACACCCCGTCATCTAATAGTAAAACGGACAAGTCTCAGTGACAAAGAGAAAATCCTAAAAGCAGCTCCAGACAAGAAGTCTGTAACATACAACTGTAGAAATACTAGATTGGCAGCAGACTTACCCACAGAGACCTAGCAGGCCAGAAAGAACTGGCATGGTATATTCACAGTACTAAATGAGAAAAATATGCAGCCAAGAATACTATATCTAGCTAAGCTATCATTGAAAACAGGAGAGAGAAAAAGCTTCCAGGACAACGAAAAATTAAAACAATTTACAAACACGAAACCAGTCCTACAGGAAATATTGAAAGGGGTCCTCTAAGCAAAGAGAGGCCCAAAAGTTGTAGTAGACCAGAAAGGGACAAAGACAATATACATTAACAGTCCCCTTACAGGCAATACAATGGCACAAAATTCATACCTTTCAATAGTTACCCGGAATGTAAATCAACTAAATGACCCAATAAAAGATACAGGGTATTAGAATGGATTAAAAAACCAAAACCCATCAATATATGCTCTCTACAAAAAATTCATTTTAGACCCAAAATCACCTCCAAATTTAAAGTGAGGGGGTGGAAAACAATTTACCATGCTAATGGACATCAGAAGAAAGCTGGAGTGGCAATCCTTATATCAGATAAATTAGATTTTAAGCCAAAGACTATAATAAGAGATGAGGAAGGATACTATATCATACTCAAAGGGACTGTCCAACAAGAAGATCTCACAATTTTAAATATCTATGTTCCTAACATGGGAGCAGCCAACTATATAAACCAAATAATGACAAAATCAAATAAACACATTGACAATAATACAATGATAGTAGGGACTTTAACACCCCGTTCACTGAAATGGACAGATCATCCAAGCAAAGATCAACAAGGAAATAAAGGTCTTAAATGAAAAATGGACCAGATGGACATCACAAATATATTCAGAACATTTCATCCCAAAGCAACAGAATACACATTCTTCTCTAGTGCACATGGAACATTCGCCAGAATAGTTCACATCCTAGGTCACAAATCAGGACTCAACTGGTACCAAAAGAATGGAATCTTTCCCTGCATAATTTTATTTTTTTATTTGTTTTATTTTTTATAAACATATAATGTAACCCCACCACCCTCTCCCGAAACCCCCTGCATATTTTAAAAACACCATGCTCTAAACCTAGAACTCAATCACAAGAGGAAATTTGGAAAGAATTCAAATACATGGAAGCTAAAGAGCATCTTATTAAAGAATGAATGGGTCAACCAGGAATTAAAGAAGAATTGAAAAAATTCATGGAAACAAATGATAATGAAAACACAACTGTCCAAAATCTATGGGACACAGCAAAGGCGGTTGTGAGAGGAAAGTATATAGTGATACAAACCTTTCTCAAGAAACAAGAAAGTTCTCAAGTATGCAACCTAACCCTACCCCTAAAGGAACTAGAGAAAGAACAGTAAAGAAACCCTAAACCCAGCAGAAGAAGAGAAATAATAAAGACCAGAACAGAAATCAATGAAATAGAAACCAAAAGAATATTAGAACAAATCAATGAAGATTAATAAACTAATGGCCAGACTTATCATAAAGAAAAGAGAATGGACCCAAATTAATAAAATGATGAATGAAAGAGGAAAGATCAAAACCAACACCAAAGAAACACAATCAATTATAAGAACATATTATTAGCAACTATACAACGGCAAATTTGACAATCTGGAAGAAATGGATGCATTCCTAGAGACGTATAAACTACACAAAACTGAACCAGGAAGAAAAAGAAAACCTGAGCAGACCCATAACCAGTAAGGAGATGGAGGCAGTCATCAAAAATCCCCCAATAAACAAGAGCTCAGGGCCAGACGGCTTCCTGGGGGAATTCTACCAAACATTTAAAGAAGAATTAATTCCTATTCTCCTGAAACTATTCCAAAAAAATAGAAATGGAGGGGCACCTGGGTGGCTCAGCGGGTTAAAGCCGCTGCCTTCAGCTCGGGTCATGATCCCAGGGTCGTGGGATCGAGCCCCGCATGGGCCTCTCTGCTCTGCGGACAGCCTGCTTCCTCCTCTCTCTCTCTCTGCCTCTCTGCTTACTTGTGATCTCTGTCTATCAAATAAATAAATAAATAAAATCTTAAAAAAAAATAGAAATGGAAAGAAAACTTCCAGACTCATTTTATGAGGCCAACATTATCTTGATCCCAAAACCAGACAAAGACCCCATCAAAAAAAAGAATTACAGGCCAATATCCTTGATGAACACAGTTGCAAAAATTCGCACCAAATACTAGCCAATAGGATCCAACAGTACATTAAAAGGATCATTCACCACAACAAATGGGATTTATTCCCGGGCTGCAAGGTTGGTTCAACATCAGCAAATCAATCAATGTGATACAAAAATTT
>ML099650.1:16352-30920 GCA_003697995.1 Taxidea taxus jeffersonii
AGACTCTTAATCTCACAAAACAAACTGAGGGTTGCTGGGGGGGAGGGGAGTTATGGAGAGGATGCTTGAGTTATGGACACTGGGGAGGGTTTGGCCAAGGTGAGAACACGTGTGTAAGCCTGATGATTCACAAACCCATACCCCTGGTATAAAACATATAATATATTATATGTTAATAAAAATAATTTTTAAAAAACATGGGACTGTGGAATGGGGGAATGTGTGAGATACTGGTGGAAGGGTACAAGCTTTCCATTATAAGATGAATAAGTAAGAGTATCTACCATACAGTATGGTGGCTATAGTTAATAATACTGTATTGTATAAATGAAATTTGCTTGATGATTAGATCACGTACAAGAAAAGTTACCTATTGGAGGTAATATATGTATTAATTGTTGAGGTGGTAATCATATCAAAGACTTTACGTATATCAACTCATCTCACTGTACACTTGAAATACATATCACTTTGTCAATTATAACTCAATAAAAGTGGGGGTGGGGGTAAGAGGGGAAGAAGATTCTAGTTACTAGCCCTTGAGCTGCCCCAGATGATTCTGAGTAGAGAGAAGACAAAGATGTCCCTGTCAAATCATGCCCAAATCATGAGATTCCTAAGCAAAATAAATATTCTGTTTTGAGTCACATTTTGATGAGAAGTTTTACAACAACAGATACTTTAAATAGAAGCAAACTGTCTTTTAAATGTTAGGTAAACAAGGGAAAAATAATAATTTAAGCAATAGTGGAAGAAAATAGTTGAGAATTTATAATTTGTTTCACAGAAGTCCACAATTAGTTTCATAATTTCACAAAACACTTGATTTCTCAAATTAAACAAGGAGATGAATGTGCACAACGAAATTCAGATACCATTCCTATAGAAAACATAATGTCTCAAATAAATTAGCTAACTGGTCTGGATATATTTTTGAACTTTAAAAAAATGTCTCTGATTGTGAGATGATCATATGCTAGGTACAAACACAGAGTAATAGTGATTATATTAGACATGCTTATAAATACAAATATGCAGAGTTTGATTACTTTGAGCCTATCTTTTTCAGTTGGTAAAATTACTCACAATACAGAAAACTTACAGAAAAGATAAATCAACGTTTTACAAAAGATATAAAGAAAAACACAAATTATAATAATAAGCAAAGGAAATAAAATTTGAGAATCCATTGAATAAAAATAATCAATGATGATAAATTTACTTTTGTAATACTATTAGGGAAATATGGGAAACAAGGCTTTCTTCATTTTACAATATACCTTTTTTTTTAAAGATTTTATTTATTTATTTGACAGAGATCACGAGTAGGAAGAGAGGCAGGCAGAGAGAGATGGGGAAGCAGGCTCCCCGCTGAGCAGAGAGCCCGATGCAGGGCTCAATCCCAGGACCCTCGGACCATGTCCCGAGCTGAAGACAGAGGCTTCAACCCACCGAGCCACCCAGGTGCCCTTACAATATACCTTTTTACTCATTTAACAAATATATTTTGGAATGACTATCACATCATATTTAGTTTGCCTATTACATCATCGTTAAGATACACAGTGAACACAAGGGACAAAGATCCTTGCCTTTCTATAAGCAGTCAAGTAATTTCCAGGAGATAGCTTAGGAATAAGACAATATAGCATAATCAGTACCATTAGGACATTGGGAAGCAGCTGCCAATTTTCAAGTATTTTAAGGCATCTTCCAATGAACAGATTGCCTAAAAATCTGTATTCTTTTCTTTTACAGTAACAATCAATATACTTCATCATATTACTGAAAACTCCTTCCACCGAAAGTGTCTGCAGAGGAAATCTATGAATGAACACTCACACTTGAATCTTCATTAATTTATCAGATTTTGTTTAATGATTTCCTTTCAAGAAGGCTTTTCTATAAACGTTTATTGATTATAAGTAAATTCACCTGAAAATTCTAGAGTTAATGTAAGACTACTGCTTCTCTACACTTTAACACAAATGAGCCAATGATGAGATCGCTGACCTCACTAAATATATAACTCCTTCAGTCTCAAGTCCCACTTCCTTCAATAAACCTTTCAAGCTGTAGTGATCACACCTCTGAATTCATAGTTTCAATTTTTAAACTTATATAGCACTTAAATCTCTGCTCTCTTGGGTATCTCATTTACTTATTTATTTTACATCTCTATATTTTATTTAACTCTTGCATTTTTATTTAACATTTTAAGTCTCTTTTTTCCAGCTTGATTTTAAGTCTCTTGATTATAATTAATTTAACTCATATTTTTAAAATATTTTTATTTTCTTCCCAACTGGATGTAAGCTCCCCAAGGGCAATGTCTTGGTCTATTTTGTTCAAATTCTGAGTGCCCAGCAACAGTAATATAGATACACAATAAATATCTGTTAAAGGAATAAATAAAGTATGCAGTAAGTATTAATTATTCAATAATAAAAAGATCCTATCTGACAAGGTATAATGACTATACCAGTATCCTTTAAATTGTTACATAATCTTAAATTTTTAAAAAAATAGCCAAAATATTTCTTTATCCATAGCAACTTAACAGATGAACCCTAATTCTCAAATGTTTATCTGTTTGTAGCAGATGTGTGGGTAAGTCTATACGGTTCCCATACCAGGTTCTTAACATTCAGCAATTGCCAAATAACTTCTAAGAAATAGATAGTTAAACTCATATTTCACCATACAATGTCAGGCAGCATTTGCTAATACTCTCAAATAAAGAAAGACTCTTAAATATCATCAATTGTGATTTGAGTGAAAATTTTTGCTTTGTTCTGAAATCAAGCTTTTCTTGAGGAGATGTAGGAAAGTTTTACCTAGAGAAGCTCTCAGTTGCATGAGTATCTCAATAAACCTGGAAATGTTGTGCAAATATAGTTGAGTAAACACCCACTGCATTGTCAGAAGGTCTAACCGGACCTCTGGTAGCCTTCAAAGGATGTCCTTCTCATAAATCAACGGTATGTAAAGGTGACTACCAGGAAAATGGTGGGTAATTTTTAAAGGCCAAGGATTCTCAGAGGAAAAAATGGAGAGCCTAAATCCTTCCCAAAGGCCTTTAAGGTTAAGCATTTTAATAATCCGTGCAAATTGAGGTCCTGAGATATCCCTAGATAATGTGGTCCAGACTGAGGGCTAACAGTGGACAGGAGCTCAAAGGCCCCTGAAAGAAAATCAGGCAGAATGAGGTGATCAAAGGACATGGTGAAGATGAATTGCAGCACAGGTTATAGGTGTGTGTAGATGCACTTCCAGATTTATTACTGGCATTGTGTTTCAGAGGAATAGCTAAGCATATGAATATAAAGATAAAACTAAAGCTTGAGAAAATAGACTGTGAATTACCATCCCTTCCTGTACAGGAACCTAAACTAACAAGGAGGACACAGAAGACAGAACATACTATACCATATGGGGCTCATTTTCAGTACTGACATAATGTGGCAGTGACAGAAGCAATGATAACTAGAAATGGAAGTGTACTGGTAGACTGATGAGCCTTTCCAATTTGATTTGAAAAGGTAAATCTGAGAAACGTATAAGCCGCATATATTAAGTGAAAAAAATGAAAAGGACCTAAGTTTATATGGAAGCAATAGTCCACCAGAGGTTATTAAATCATGGGGTGCCCGGGTGGCTCAGCAGGTTGAATGTCTGACTCTCGATGTTGGATCCAGTCAGGATCTCCTGATTGTGGGATTGAGCCCTGCATCAGGCTCCACACTCAGCAGGGAGTCCACTTGAAATTCTCTCCCTCTCCTGCTTCCTCTCCCCCCACACATGCACGCTCTCTCTCTACAACAAATAAAAACAAATCACTAATTTACTTACTCATTTATCATTTATCTATCACAGATAGGTGCAAAAACTGGCTTTAAGAACCCCCACTGCAAGCTCACAGAGACTGTCTAAAACACTTGATACATTCTCTGATCTGTGGCCTCAGCAAAAGCTCTGAGACAGACATGTCCCATTTTAACTTCCTGTGCATTACTCTGCACTGTGCCAGTCATGATAAACAAGACAAATAAGCCACAGGTACAGACTCTACACAGTTGACAATATAATGGAAAAGGGACTGGTAAATAAGTAATTATAATGCAATATAGTAAATACAATGGCCAAGTGAGACTTAGGAAGGGACAACTATCTCTGTTGGAGGAGGACAAGGATACTTCATAGAGGAATATTTCTTTGAGTTGAATCTTGAGATATAAATAGCTGCTTATTATATAAAGCTCCAGGTAGGGAAAACAACATGGTCAAAAAGGCACCAAGACATGAACCAGCAGGTAGCATTTCCATAGGGAGAGCCCAAGATCAGGAAGAACATCTGAGAACAGCAGGAGATGAATGTGGAAATTAAGCAGACAATTACGAAGGGCTTTGTACATGAAGAGGAGTTTTAAAGAGTTTGGACACTATTACTAAGCCTCTGAGCCACTCTACATAGAGAATAACATTATACATATTTCCTTCAGGATGGTCACCCTAGAAAATGTGATAAACAGATTTAGGGGGAGTAAGAATAAAAAGACTTCATTTTATTGTTTCAAAAATTTGATTTATCTGAATGTGGACTTTGTGTGTGTACGAGAATAGTGCAGACGGTGTAAGGAAGAGCAAGGAAGGGGAAAGGAGATGCAATTTCTAAACTAGATACATAATTTCTCTAACTTTTCATAAGGAACAGCCTTATTCCACTATCTTCTTAAATTACACTTTTTTACTGTTCATTTTAAAAGTTCCTTCCAAAGGAATTTTTAGTCTGCTTTGTGGAGAATGCATAAAACAGATTTAGTTTCCCAGATGCAAAAAAATTCCAGAGACTACCATTCTTAAACTCAGTTTCCTTGTGCTGAGTCTGTTTTCAACATGAGACTAACAAAAATGAGCTTTGTGTCTTGGATGCTTCTCCTTGCAATTTCAGTGTTTATGCTTATTGGTTTGGCAAGAAACCAAATAAGCAGTTCATGGAGAAAATCTTGGCAAAGGGGAACTCCGCTTGTACTAGGAACTCCATCAACTTCCATTTTGTTATTAAAATTATCTTGATATAACCTCCAGAATCAGTGGAATCCAAAATAGTGAAATAGGCAGAATATTGGGAAGGTAGCATTTTGGAAATTTAGTTTAATAAAGGGGCTAAAGAATAAGCTCAGATGTCACACCGCCTGGGTTTGAATCCTGGCTCTGCCTCCAAACAGCTCTGTGACCTTGAGCTAGCAAATTACCTGCCTTTTGTCTCCTTTTTCTCTTGTTTGCATTTTCAGTGTTCCATCTCCATTTCAGAGGGATGTTATGAGGATCATAATAATGCATGAAGTATAATCAACCCCATGCCTAGAAAATATATATAGTCAATAAATGGTACCACTATTATTATATGAATATAAGAATATCACTGCAATAACTATTTTCATCCTTTACTATCATAGGATAGTTAATGAATATCTAACTCTTCCAGTTTTAAAGCCAATACATCGAGCATAATATCTGATCTTCTTTCAAATTCTTTAAGAATCTTTCCATTTTCTCCTTACTTAAACCTCGCATCACAAAAAAAGTTCTGGCAGCGACACAGTACAGCATAATGGATCAGCATTTTAAATCATCTTAATGTTTGTTATATCAATAAATGAATAATGGAAAATATTCAGATGCTGAATATGTAAATGTAACACATATACTTATTCTTTTTGATATATGGTAATGACCACAAAATTATAATGGTTCACCTAAAATTATGCTGTCTCATATAACAATTATGCCAGGTATTTCAGAGGAAGGTTTAAATCTCCAATAATGTCCTGGTGGCAACTGGAAGTAATTAGAGTATTTCACACCTAAAGATTAATATTTTGGATTTATTTGTACCTTTCATCTAAAGGCCTCAAAAAGTCTCTATAAACATTAACTCATTAACTTTTCAATTGCCAACCCCTCCCATAAAGTAAGGAGGTATCCAATAGGAATTTACAAATGAGGAAAATTAAATCAAGAACTAAACGTTACATTTTTGACTTAGTAATCACAATATACTGCAAGATTTTTTTTCAAAATTTTAAGTAGTGTTTATGGACTGAAGATTTTCCACATGTGCACAAAACCCTTAAATGGTTTTCACTATACTGTTTTTCATGGCATTTCCTTTAAAAAACACTTTTTAATTCTTTTTATGACATCTAAAAACATTAAAGTAAAATGTTTTAGAACAATCTTTCCTCATGAGATGCATTTAATACATACATAGATGAGAAAGAATTTGTGTGCGTTTTCATATACTGTAGGTTTCTCAACACCCAGCATAGTACCTTACAATTTTACATTTACAAAAAGCAATACAACACTCAATTAGTAGTGTAGAAAAAAGATGTTGTGCTTCAGCAGTAAAGATCTTTATATTTACAAATCTATAGATCTTTAAAATTAATCCAAAATTATATATAATATATCAACTGAATGAAAACTCCTCCTTAAGTGATGTTTGGAGTTTAAGATCTTTTGTGACACAAGTCCAATTTATTTTTATAATTTTATCTCCAAATAACCACTCCTCAAATAGACTTTATTTTATAATAAATAACTCATTTTTCAAAAAAAAAAACATGCTCAGCAATAACCTCACTGTGTTTTATTCCTCCTGAGAATGTTCCTTCTCTGTTGGGTTATGTATCAAAATCCTACTTAATACTTAAATAAGATCTCTTCCATAAAATCTCTATAGATCATCTCTGTACCAGGTGCTATTGTTGCCTTGTAGGCAATTGTACAAGTACTGTAGGCTCTCATCTGTGCACTTACACACACACACACACACACACACACACACACACACACACAAGTTGATGTCTAAGAAGTATGTATATAAGTCCAGGGACCTGGTTCCCAGGTTAAATAACCATTGTGGTACAATTTTAATTCCAGAGACCCTTTTAATATCAAGCAGAGAATAGAATTCTGCAGTAATTTTTTTTGTTTACCTTCTACCTACAGTCTATCCTGTTTTGCTCACGTTCTTCAGTTTTCTTATGGGAGCAGTCGTCAATAACTTACTTGCCCGAGAATCCCCAACTCAAGCTCAGCTTCTAGGGCACTCAATTTGCATTACCCACAATGCAATGAATTCCTAAATTCACTTTAACAGTATTTATAATAGTAGACAAAAATAAATTAAAAGTCTAACAACGGAGGCCTGATTAAATAAACTGTTTTCTATCTTCATAGTTAAATAATAGACATTAAAAATATTATTTTAGAAAATACTGAGTGGAGTTTATGATATAATAAAAGCACTAAATATTCTGTATAGTTCATGCACAAAGACCACCCTAAACAATGGAGATATGGCTAAGATACAGTCACTAACCCTGTGAGGTGTACAGTAGATTAGGTCACATATCATAAAAAGTATGACACAATCACCATCTTCTAATCTGTACTTGAGTAAATTATGTGAAGGTAAGTACCGTTTATGGAAAGAGGAGAGATCTGACTTGGTCTATGGAGCCAAAAAGACTTCCATGAGGAAAGAGCACTTAATTACAAAGTGAAGCCTGAAGCCTGATGGGGTGTGAACTTGAGATAATCATGTACAAAAGGAAGCAGTAAATCCAAAGGTCTTGAGGAAGAAGAATCATGACATGAGCGTAACTGAAAAAGCCAGTGTGGTCTGGGGAGCAAAGACTGATGAGGTAGAGGTATGAAAACCCAGAGCCTTACATGTTGCTGTAAAGGTTTTGTTTCATCTTACAAAGTCATACAGGAACATAAGAGATTTTAAACACAGTAGGAACATGACACCATGTTTATGTTTAAAAAATTACTCAGATTACTCTGAGTAGATCCTGTTAGTGAGGATAGAATTCTGCAGTTATTCCAATACTCACAATAAGGGATGAGCACTTGAACCTAGGGAGCAGAAGAGAGATGGACAGAAATAGATAGATTTGAGATACCGAGGATGCAAAAACAGTGGAACTTGTCTTTACTTAGTTATGGGGATGGAGATGAGAACTATCAAGCAATACCCCAGGGGTTCTGGCTTTCTCAATGGCCAGATGGTAGTGCTTCCCACTCTAACAGACATCATCATGAAACAGTGGGCAGAGATGGGGTTAGGAATGAATTTCAGTTCAAAACATATTAAGGTTAGGGTGGCTTTGCAACAACTAAGAAAAATTAAGTATACATGAATCCAAAACCCAAAATTGCTCGTAAGTATGTATATTTGCACAATGTAGACATTATCAAAAATTGTGTGTGTGTTTGTGTGTGTGCAATAATGAAAATAAAGGGCACACACCACAATATTAACAATTCTTGTCCCTGAATAATAGAATTATGAAAGTTAATTTTATTTTGGACTTTTTTGTACTCCTTATTTTCAGTATGCACACATAAATTTTGTCATCATAAAAGAAGTAAGTATAATCTTTCTCCCATGAACCACCATGGTTCTTTGAAAACTACTCAATTATAGCCTTCTACATGCATTAAAGAAACCAATCCTTGAAACTGTCACTCAGAGTACATCTTTAAAAACATGTATAAATTCTGGCATTTGGCTTTTATGACCATTCAAGTTTAGATATTCAACCATCTCCCTGTATAGCTCACCTTTCTTATTTTGCAGAAAATATTCCTCATAAATAATAATAAATAAATAATTGTATGCCTTCTAAAATATAAAAAATATTGAACCCTTCAATCTTCTTTTAATTGTATAAGAAAAAGTGGTTCAAATCAACTCAGAAATCTATTGACTGACTCATAACATTTATGATTCCTTTGTTTTAATCCTAAAAGTCATAACTGAGATTAAATAACAACCTAATATGAACCTGCTCTAAGTCAGAATAAAAGCAGAAGAAATAAGAATAAAAATAATGATTAGTGGGCGCCTGGGTGGCTCAGTGGGTTAAGCCTCTGCCTTCGGCTCGGGTCATAATCTCAGGGTCCTGAGATTGAGTCCTGCATCGGGCTCTCTGCTCAGCAGGGAGCCTGCTTCCTCCTCTCTCTCTCTCTGCCTGCCTCTCTGCCTACGTGTGATCTCTCTCTGTCAAATACATAAATAAAAATCTTTAAAAAAATAATGATTAGTGAATGTTTATTACGTGATAGGCAAAGCCTCTGGATAAGTCACCTTCTTTAGCAATAAGTCCATAGTAAAATACACTTATACTCTGACAGGTAAGTAAATTCCTGTAGGTTATATATGGAGTAGCTTATGAAGCTGGGATTCCAATCCAGTCAGACTGACAGTGGCTTCATGCTAAACTTCATAATCTACTACTCTCATTCCATAAAGGATGTGGTTTGGTGTTAGTTTTGAAACTGAGATTTGAGACATTATTTGTCCTCAACTATAGTTCCTTCAAAAAAGAAAATAAAAAGCTATGAGGAATGTGACCCTTTCCAGTGTAGTAATCAACTACTCAAGAGATCATGAAGCTAAGATTTATTGATTAATTACTGTATCAGTTAGGATGCCTAACATAGAATAAACAAGAAAACCTAAATCAACCTTAAACAGGAAATTATTGGCCCACATAATGAAAAGTCCAAAGGCAGGGGGCTGGCTCCAGGCACAATATGATCCAAAGGTTTACAAAACCATCAAGGCTTGGCTCTATTTCTCTATGATTCTCTTGGCTCCTCTCTGCTCTTTTGCTGGCTTTATCTCCAGGCTGAGAGCCAAGATAGCTATAACAAGTCTAGGTTTCTCATCCACATACAATACCATTAAGAAAATGGCAAAACCTTTGTTTAAGTTTCTAATTAGGCCAGTGTAGGTCATATGTCTACCCCTCACCATGCACAATTACCATGCTCAAAAGGACTGAATTTGCTGATTGGCACAAGCAGGATCACATGCTTTACTCCTACTGCTATGGTATCTGTATTTCTACAGGTATCCACAATGAAATCAGGAGCTACTGGGAAGGGCTAGGGGAAAACAAGCATTGGTTCATATTGTGCTTCATACTGTATAACAGATTTGCATGTATATCTTATTTAAAATAAGCCCAAACGCCAACAAAATACAAATCACTAACTCCATTACATAAATTGGAATACAGAACATTATACTGTTACATAAACCAGAATTTTTAATTCAATTTGGCTCAATAGCTTCTACTTTTCTCACACTAGCAATTTGGCTTTTTTCTGCAGAAATAATGTCAGCTGTTGAACCAATCAGTGGTAGTCATCATGGGAACAAGACATGTAAGGCATATTCTCATGTTTCTGGTGCTACTCAAATACTAGGGGAGATGCTCAGGTAACTACAAAGCAGGACAGGTTGAGCTAAGTGTTCTAACTTGAATTTTACATCCAATATCTAATTTTCAGACTGCTTATTCAACTGGCATTGAGAATGGTTGACACAAGTCTTCTTTTGTCTTTCTGTATCAAAAAATCAGTAAATGGTTTCTGTTAAAAATTCAATACATTTTAAACATTTCTTAAAAAAATTCTCCACCAAAATAACAGATCAGTCTGACACATCATTTGGTAATAATAATTGAAACTGTGGACTGTGTCTTCCAGTGATTTCCTATGCATGCCTCAAATACCCTGCGCTGTTAGGATAAACCCTACAATTCAATTTGGTGAAGCACTTTCATGGTGAATAATACATGGCCTTGAATAGAGTAGTAATTCCTCAATAAAAATTTGTGAGAAAGAATCTTGATGAACAAAAGAAATTCCTATGCATATGTGTTAAAGTACACTTAATTTTCCTAGAAACGCAAATATTCTGATTGGGATAATTGATATAAATTTGAGATGAGCTTGGAAAAATTCAGAATTTCTTTGCAATGTCATTTCTCTCTAGTTAGTAGCTAGAATTTTTTTTTGTTAGACTTTTGATTTCAAGAATAAATCACAGGCTTAAATGCAGTATTTCTGATGGCTTCAAAGCAGTTCGTGAACAGCCTTCTAAGCGCTAACAAACATCCCCACTGAAATATATGCATCTTTGTAGCATTTCTTGCTCCACTCCTTACTCACACTCATTTCAATATTCAGCAGCATTTTATATATCCTATTACCTTCCATTCTGTAAAACTTAGTTATTAGCAAGTCTCCTTTCTGAATACTTAGATTTCAGTTTAAACTTAGCTTATATTTTCCCTTTTGAAAAATCATTAAGTACATAGTATGTGAAGAGTTACTCTATTTATAGGCACTACAAAAAGAATCCTTTTGGGTTCAATCATAAAAAATAATGAATAAGACATTTCTAAGTACTGTCTTTGTAAATAAAAATAAATAAAAAGTTCTTTCTTGGGCAGGGGCGGGGTTGTTGGAGGGAGAATTCTTGAAATCTTATCAACTCTACGTATGAATGTTATCACAATTGGTAAAGTGTAACTACTAATAAGTGAAGGTAATATATAATCTGTGCCATGTGAATGCTCAATAATAAGGTGATACACACTTGGAAAGAGGTCACTACTACCAAAACCAGCCATAGAAACCACAGCAGATTCTCTGGTTACTGCTGCTGAGGAAGCTCTCCATATAGGGAAAACACCTCTGATGGGGGATTTGTGCCAAATTCCCTCAATCCCAGGCTCCAGGATCCCTGAGCAACACCCTGCCCCCCTGCCACACACACACACACACACACACACACACACACACACACACCAGACTTTGTTCTGGATCACTTGCAAAATTCTTCCCTGCAAAATCTGGTTTCCTTTGACCCCAAAATCCTAAAATTATAAGAATCCTGGTGCAAACTGGTGTCAAAAGCATGACAGGAAAGATTTAACAGCATCAATTGCTGCCCTTAGATAGGACATCCCCTCTCATGTTCCCAAGGTTGTCACAGAAAGATTTGACAGCATAATGATGGACTTGGAGCCTATCTTCCCATTAAAAAAAAATAATAAACATACTATTGTAATATTCTATGATACCATTATCATAGTGCAATGTGTGATTCCCAATGAGTTATATAATAATCTTTTTACTTCCTCTTTGAACTATTCTTCTAACATACTCACCACTGCTTGCTGCACTACAGCTACACTATCAACAATCTTTGCACGTCCATGAACATGCCAAGCATGTTTTTCTCTCTCCTCACATCTCTTCACCTCTCCTTTATCCTCCCTACTTCTAGAGTAATCTATCACTAGCTAATCACTTCATTTTAGTCTCTAATCTATGTTTTCTCCTCAGAGATCATGTCACTGACCTGCCAATCTAAATTCATATACTCCCATCATCCCCTAACACTTCACCCTGTTCTTACTCTTCATACCCCTCTATACTTCCACAATTTCTTTTTTGACAGTCTCCCACTTTAGAATTAAGCTTCAAGAAGGCAAGACTTTTGATTGTTCTCCCTGTTTTATTTATCACTGTACACCCAGAGTATAAAAGAATACTTCATACATTTAGACATTCCACAATAGTATAATGCATATTTAAAAATTAAATATATATTATTGTGCTTTGCAATCTTTTTATTTGAGTCTCCAAACAACCCTATTGAGCAGATAGCATGAGAATTATTTTGATGACAAAAACATAAGATAATAACTTTATCCACCAATATTACCTTTTAGATAACCAAGAGGACACTAAGTCAATAAGTATACATGAAAGGGAGTAAGCAGGTTGGAAAAAATAGGAGTATGGTTGGATTGTATTTCCACAATTTAGAGTGACTGTGGGAAACCCACAAACACTGAAATTAGTGCATAGATGTCATTTTTTTTTCTTTGCCTTTCTAATACATGCCAAAGTTTATATGGAGTGGGCTTAGGAAGAAGCCAGAAGGCACAATTCTGTACTATCAGCTTTGTAGATAATCACAGCCTACAGAAAAAGTATTTGGGACTTTAGGTTCTGATTCACTTATGACACTTAACCATTTAGGATTGTAATAGTAATCCTTTAGGGTTAACAGTCTTGGAGGATAAAATCTAAACATGGGAAAGGTGACTATTATCAAGGAAATATATATATATATATATATATATATATATATATATATATATATATATGCCTCTACAGAGGATGAGAAGGCTCTGAAGTGTTTATTCTTTAAGAAAAAAAGTGATATAATGACTTATTCCAGCTTCAAGTCCAAGTCAAATTTCCTTTTCTTTGCTTCAGATATACATGATTAAAGCAAAGTTAGCAAGGACATAAAAGTGAAGCATGAGGGGTGCCTGGGTGGCTCAGTTGGTTAAGCGGCTGCCTTCGGCTCAGGTCATGATTCCAGGGTCCTGGGATCGAGCCCAGCATCAGGCCACCTGCTCAGTGGTGATCCTACTTCTCCCTCTCTCTCTGCCTGCCTCTCTGCTTACTTGTGCTCTCTCTATATATCTCTGTCAAATAAATAAATAAAATCTTTTTTTAAGTGAAATATGAAAAACACAGATTAATTTTGAGAGAAGAACACTTTCCAGTAGGTATTAACTAAGCTTTGGCTATAGGAGTTAGGAAAGCACAGTCCTAAAAGATCTACTTTTTATATGTACTTCTGCTTCTTAAATACCCAGGAGAAAAATGTTGTTTTTAGTTACCTATAACAAAGATTTTTCTCAGGTTACATTTTACTATGTTCTTTGTGACCATTAGCATGAGACAATCTTTCCAAATAAAACAACTCAAGATGAAACAAAGGAAAGATACAAGTTTCATGCTATAGCAAATTTAGTATTACATCTGTCCTTTCTAGAAAAAGAGATATCAAGAGCTTTTGCATGATTACTTGAGAAAGTAACAGAGGTTAATACAAATATAGCAGGAGCACAACTGCATATCATAGCAACAAACTATCATCATCTTCCTAATGAGCACAAGTGGATTACTCTGTTATTTCTTCTGAATGTTTACTTTCAACCATCCTGATTGAACTTCACAAAGTTACACTCAGCAGTTCTCTGGCCTACTGAGTGGCAGTCACTTATCTGGCTGACATTAGCTGAAGTGACCTATCTGACACTTCCTGCACCCTCTCGCTGCATCAGTGTTCCTGCGGAGAAGAACATTTGACAAGGCACAGGAGGCAGCCCTTGTCCTATTCCAGCAGAGACCTCGACCACATGCAGCTATTAGGCACTCTAGAAAGGTCATTTTTCCTCCTGAATTTTTGTATTATTTGTTTTGCTCTTATTAGACATTTGCCACTTCTATCTCTACCCTTTACAGCTTTCAAGTGGATGGGTACTATCACCTTATATATTAACACACATAAGAAGCTCATTTAAAATATATTGGTAAAAGCAACCTATTCTTTGTCCTTATTTTCTTTCCTGGTGGCCCTTACCTAAGACAGTGCATAATCCCACCAAATATAAAAATAGTTTGTTGCAAATAATGCACTATGTCCCACTTTGTACATTACATGAATCATTATAATTTTCTTTCAATTCCTTTCTATTCCACACATGAGAGGGGCAACAAAGAATATATGTTCAGAAAGAAAGTTTGAGATGTCTGATGGATGACAGGAAAACAAAATTTCAGGAAAGAACACATTAAAACATAAAATTAGAAATTTCATTTTTTAAG
>ML099651.1:0-19791 GCA_003697995.1 Taxidea taxus jeffersonii
AAAAAAAAAAAAAAAAAAAAGTCATCTGCATGGAGGGAGACAGATTGGGAGTCATCAACTGAAGTAGTCAAGGCTATAGGAAATACACTCCCAGGGAGGTATGTACATTTCTAGAACAGTAGAGTCTAGAAAAGAACCCTGGGGATGATCAACATTTGAACAGCTGGTGGGGAAAAAGGAAACAGAGTTGGAAGAACAGCCAGAGAAGTAGGAAGACCAGGAAAGACGGGATTTGTGAGGAACAAGGCATGGGAGAGTTTTCAAGAAGATTATTGTTAACAGCACTCAAATGTTACTTTATAAGAAGTCAAAGTAGTAAAAACTGGGCTATTCACTAGAATAGTGAGTATGGAAGCTTACTAGAAATGGGTAAAAGGCTGTAAATTTGTGGGTGTTATGACTCTGAAAGTGCTTGAATAAGTGGATACAGAGGGTAGTAAGAGCATTTCCAGAAGTGTATTTATACTTCTGTGATGATAATATTTTTCAGCTTTAGTTGTTGCTAATTCCATGGAGACTCTGTTGGTTCCCTACATGGGTGGGGCAGGTGATGTGGTATAAGAAAAGCCTTATAGGTTAGGCATTCCCTATCCAGATAATTTTTCAATAGACTTAAATGTAAGTTGAGATCTTATTGAGTTAAATATAATTTGTGCAAAAGGAACATGGATCACAGATGTCAAAAATGTATCGGAATGTTAAAATGCTATAATTCCACACATTAGAAATTCAGTAGCATAGATGATATTCTCTACTTTTTTGGTATTCTGAATTTTTAAAGCTAGGAATTTATCTTTCCATTTCTCTTTGTATAAAAAAAGTCTTTTTCTGCAAAGTGTGTGTGTGTGTGTGTGTGTGTGTAGCTGGATATGTATCCAGCTCTTACTGTGTCCAAAATATATGAATGAGAGACTCTTTGAGGACTGCTTAATCTGGGGATGATTGATAGTTACTTTATATTTGGCCAAAATTAATTTTAGCATAAACCTGTAATATTCAACAAAAGCATTAAATGTTTTTGTATCTACCCTGATGAACACTTAACTATTAAAGAGAGGTTATAGGAACTTATAAACCAAGATTTTAAAAAATGGAACATTGATGAAATTTGGATATTTTTGCAGTGAGAGATATATTTTATGAATTTTCAGATTCTATTACCTAATTTTATGTTGCTTTAGTCACTTCTTTTCTTTTTTAATTATTTATTTATTTAGAGAGCGTGCACACGTGCAGAGAAAGGGGCAGAGGAGAGAGGGAAAGAATCTCAAGCAGACTCCCCACTGGGTGTGGAGCCTGACATGGGGCTTGATCTTACAAACCTGAGATCATGACCTGAGCCGAAACCAAGCGTTGTACATTCAACTGACTGAGCCACCCAGATGTCCTGGTCACTTATTTTCTAGTCATATAATTTTATAATAGTTGTTAAATTTTGCGTTCTTGTTTTTGTGGTAGGTGCTGAATATGTGACTTTTATTTTTTAGTTTTTGAGAGAGAGAGAGAGAGCTAGTGTGAGATGCATGTGCGGGAGAGAGAGAGAAAGAACTTTTATTTTATTTTATTTTTTTAAGAGAGAGGGAGACCAGGAAGGTCAGGGAGGGGCAGAGAGAGAGAGAGAGAGAGAGAGAATCTTAAGCAGGCTCCATGCCCAGTGTGAAAATCATGCCATGAGCTGAAATCAAGAGTTGATTGTTTAACCAACTGAGCCACCCAGGTGTCCCAGTATGTAACTTAAAACATAGTTTTAACATTAAGTAAAAATGAAGATATCAGCAATTATTAATTAAACATGTAAGACTAGTAATTGCTCTGAATTTATGCTATATAAAATGAGGTCATGTATGTGGAAATGTTTTTATAAACTAGGTAGTTAGAAATTAAATAGCTAATTTTGAATACAGGAGAAATATTTAAAATTCACTCTAAATTTAATAGAAAAACATAATTAAGTTACTCTGGAGCAAATGGGTCAAATGAAATATTTTCAGTTTCAGAGAGTTTTATCCATGAACGTAAAGATAATAAAGATGTACTAAAATATATTTTAAAAATACATTTTATGAGAGTTCTAGGATAGAAAAAATTATTTTGAGTGGGGAGGTAAGAAAAACGACTTTGGAAGAATGGCTTTTTTGTGAGTTTTGGTCCAGTGCAGGTATATAGCAGCAGTCTTACTTAAAAAACAAATGTACAATTTTATTTAGCATGTGTTGCAGTTCTAAACCTTAGTACTCTTTTACTTGCACAATGTTTTCTCTTGTAGAGTATGTATGTCAAAACCCAGAATCTGCACTGTCACTTCCTTGTTGTAAACTCGGCTCTGCTAGTGAGATAAAATTTCTCAGTGTCTTGAAAAACAGTTTGAGAGCGAAATAAAAGTTAAGGTATGACTGATTTCCTATGTTACAGCTATTTAAAATTTCAATATTTTCAAAGAACCATGAAATGAACTCCTGTCCCAATAGGAAACCCAAAAACTGCTTAAGTTTTTTGGCATGGCATTTAAATTTACTTAGATTAAGTACCCCAAAATTGTAATTTTAGTTAGTAATGAAGATATCTCATACTTGAACCAATTTTTGTTCTTTACTAAACTTTAGAGTTGAAACTGTATAGAGACGTTTCATCCCAAATTTTGCTTGATATTTTAGATTGAAAATAAAAGTACTTAATTGAGGTAAATCCAAAGTAGTATTCAAATGTAAGAAGTATAACAGGACTTTTTTTTTAAATTTTATTTATTTATTTGACAGACAGAGATCACAGGTAGTCAGAGAGGAGGCAGAGAGAGAGGGAGAAGCAGGCTCCCCGCTGAGCAGAGAGCCCAGTGTGGGGTTCAATCCCAGGACCCTGGGATCATGACCTGAGCCGAAGGCAGAGGCTCAACCCACTGAGCCACCCAGGCACCCCTATAACAGGACTTTTTAATGGATTATTTTTTGTGTGTGTTCAGAGGGAATTGACTGAACATGAACTACAGCTTTAATTGCACATCTGTTGCCTGCAGGTATCTTGTTTTAAAAAGAAAAGCAAAGTAAACTAGTGACATTTGTAATTTTAACCGTGGAGTACTTTAAGAAACGAAGTTTGTTATAATTGTATTGATTAAATATTTAAATGCAACTTGCTGATGATATTTTTATATAAAATACCTTTTGTGGGTATTGATTTTAGTATTTATGTGACAAACCTAGAAACTTGCTATAAGATACTAATGCTTTACAATAGAATGTGGCTTATTTTATTCTCCATGTAAACTTGTAAGTAAATTAGCTGAATTGGTCATTGTTAGAAATTGTCCTCATCTCTTAGGACTTTATTGTTGTAGTTTTCTTCTTGTCTATTATCTTGAATTGAATTCTTTTAAGGTGAGGAGCTTTGTCCTACTTCTCTGCTCCATGATCTAGGTTTAGCTAGTATTGAATAGGTTTTAACAGTTAGGGTTTATATTTTTTTCTTAGATCTTGTAGATACTGATTTTTTTGTGTTTGATTTTACTTAAATCATATCTTTTGTCTTTAGAAGGTTTTATTTTCTGTATCATGTGTTTCTTTAACTTGACTGTGATGAATTCTAAATGTCTATCGTTATTTTTACCATTTAAATAGTTAATTCTTTAGAAGTCTATGGAGCCATGTATATTTTCCATCACACTGATGATGTAAAATATAAAAGAAATTTATGACTATGTTTAAACATTTAACAACGACAAAAAACCAAACATTTAACAACAACAAGCAAGTTATATAGACTTCCTATTTGCCTCCATTGTGATATTTAAAGAGAAATTTTTTCTTTCCCTGAAACTCTAGTTTTACATCTCATATATCTCTGGCTTTTCATCCATTACAATTCCATTTCTAGATGTGTAGAATTCCCTAATCTAGATGTGAATTCCTAAAACAATATGCATAGTATTCTACAGATTTCAAAGTCCTGTTGATTCATTCAGCCATCATTAATTGATGACTTCCTATGTGCTGAGCACTATTCTAAACAAAACAAAGTCCCTGTCTCCATGAAACTGACATTCTACCATGCAGATACCATCATCCATCTTTCATTATCAACTCAGTTTATTTACGACAAATGGGAGTGCATCTGGTTTATTGACAGGGAATTCAATATAGTTCAGTTCATCTTGTCCTGCAAATTTGCTGTGTGAGAGCAATGTTATCACATGGCCCCAGAGTATTCTGGTTTAATTTGAATTTTGTCTTCAATTACTAGTGCTCTGCATTTGGTGAAATCTGTACATACATCCTTTAATTTTATAAATTTATATCATATATGTATCTTCTTGACCTCCTGTGTGCTACCAGGTAAACCTTATTATTTTTGAAAGTCATCAGGAAACTGCTTAGATGAGTCATTGAATGATTTTATTTTGGTGGTTATTTTTGTTTTGTTTTGTTTTCTCTCTACTCTGAAACTCCCTTTTCCATTTTCCTCAGTGTGATTTTTTTTTTTTAAAGATTGATTGATTTATTTGAGAGAGAGAGAGAGAGAGAGAGAGAGCGAGAGTGGGAGGGGCAAAGGGAGAGGAAAGAGAATCTCAATGCTAAATGTGGAGCCCGATTCAAGGCTCAGTCTCAGGACCCTGAGATACGACCTGAGCCAAAACTAAGAGTCAGATATTTAATGATTGTGCCACCCAGGCACCTCCTTCAATTTGATTTTTGACAGAACTTTTATAACTTTTGTTTGCATGACTTTGTACTTTTCTAGTTCTTACTTTTTTGTAGTTTTTATATTTCTATCTTTATTTCTGTTGTCTGTGGTTTCCATACAGACTTTGTCTTTATTCTTTCAATTTCCCTACCAATTCTCTCAAAATTCAAATACTTATAGTCTTAAAAGACCACTTCTAAGAACTTTATTTCAAAATTTATTTATTTATCATACATTTTGTAACCATATTTTTAATTTTAATTTTTTAAAGTTTACACCTTAGTGGTTTATAATGTACAGCTGTTACCACTATTTATTTCTAGAACATTTTTATTACCTTCCAAAGAAACTGTACCCATTTAGCAATCACTCTTCATTTCCTCCTCTGCCAGCCAATGGCAACCATTAATCTACTTTCTGCCTCTATAGATTTGCCTATCTGGGACATACTTAATGTAAATGGAATCATATAATGTGGACTTGGATATCTGGCTTCTTTCAGGATAGTGTTTTCAGGGTTCATCCATGTTGTAGTATGTATCCATACTCTGTACCTTTTGTGTCAAATAATATTTCATTGTAGGGACATACCACATTTCATTTATCACATTTACTACATACTCAGTTGATGGACATTTGGGTTGTTTCTATTTTTTGGTTATTATGAGTAATATCACTGTGACCTTTTATGTACAAGGTTTTGTGTGGACATATGTTTTTATTTCTCTTGGTTATATATCTAGGAATAGAATTGCTGGGTCATATTGTAACTCCATATTTAATGTTTTCAGAAACCACCAAACTGTTTTCCAAAGCAGCTGCACTGTTTTACATTTCCATCAGCAGTGTATGAAGGTTCAGTTTCTTTACTTGCTCAAAATTTTTTATGGTATTTTTTATTATAGCCATCTAGTGTGAAGTGATAGCTCACTGTGATTTTGATTTGCATATCCCTAATACTAATGATGTTGTGAGCATCTTTTCATGTATTACTATTTGTTTATTTTTTTTGGAGAAATATTCATATCCTTTTCCCACTTAAAAAATTAGGTTGTTGGGGCGCCTGGGTGGCTCAGTGGGCTAAAGCCTCTGCCTTCGGCTCAGGTCATGACCCCAGGGTCCTGGGATAGAGCATCAGGCTCTCTGCTCAGCGGGGAGCCTGCTTCCTCCTCTCTCTCTGCCTGCCTCTCTGCCTGCTTGTGATCTCTGTCTGTCAAAAAAAAAATTTTTTTTTAAATTAGGTTGTTTATCTTTTTATTGCTGAGTTGTATATTTTAGATATAATTCCCTTATTAGTTGAGTGATTTGCAAATATTTTTCCCATTCTATAGATTGTTTAGTTGGTGCCCTTTTTTGTTATTATAGTAAAATATATATTACATAAAATTTACTTTTTTTTAGCATTTTAAGTGTACAATTCAGAATTCAGTGGAATTAAATACATTCACAGTGTTGTGCAACCATCACCTTTATTCATTTCCAGAATTTTTCCGTCATCCCAGATAGAAACTCTGTACCTATTAAACAATATCTCTCCTTCTTCATCTCCCCCAGCCCCTGATAATTGCTGTTTCTACTTTGTAGCTCTATGAATTTGCCTATTCTAGGTGCCTCATGTAAGTGGAATAATGTAATATTTGTCCTCACGATGTCTTTTATAGCACAAAAGTTTTTAATTTTGATGAAGTTCAACTTAACTTATTTTTATATTTGAAGTAATTTTTAATGATCTTAAAATTCTTCATTTATATTGTCATTTGTGCTTTTGATGTCATATCTAAGATGCTATTGCCTAATCCAAGGTCATGAAGATTTATTTTAATCATTTTTAAGTACTCTCTTACTTGGCTCTTTCATCCATATTCAGAACGTCAGTAAAACAACTGATATAAAACCTGATCAGTTGAATCAGGTTTTGTTTTTTTTTTTTAAGATTTTTTTTTTAAATTCATTTATTTGGCAGACAGAGATCACAAGTAGGCATAGAGGCAGGCAGAGGGGGGGAAGCAGGCTCTCTGCCGAGCAGAGAGCCCGATGTGGGGCTCAATCCCAGGACCCTGAGATCATGACCCAAGCCGAAGGCAGAGGCTTTAACCCACTGAGCCACCCAGGTGCCCTGAGAAGGGTTTATTAAATAGTCTCTTTTAAAATTTTTAGATCAGGGGCTCCTGGGTGGCTCACTTGGTTAAGTGTCTAACTCTTGATCTCAGCTCAGGTCTTGATCTCAGGGTCATGAATTCAAGCCCCATGTTGGGCTCCATACTGGGCATGGAGCCTACTTTAAAATAAAATAGAATATGGGGCACCTGGGTGGCTCAGTGGGTTAAGCCTCTGCCTTCCGCTCGGGTCATGGTCTCAGGGTCTTGGGATCGAGCCCCTCGTTAGGCTCTCTGCTTGGCAGGGAGCCTGCTCCCTCCCGCCCCCGCCTGCCTCTCTGCCTGCTTGTGATCTCTCTCTCTCTGTGTCAAATAAATAAATAAAAAATCTTTAAAACAATACAATACAATAGAATTAGAATAAAATGTTTTAGATTTTAGCATCTTCTGGGATGCTTACCTAGAACTACAGGTTTCTCAGAGTGGTTTTGTACATTTGTAGTAAACTTCTAGGAGACTTCATTATGTTGAAAAACAGTAGAATTAAAATAGGCAAGATTAGTAATTAAAAGAGTTTGGGTCCTGGAACCTGACTACCTGTGTGTGAATCCTGGCTGTCACTTTCTAGCTGCATGATCTTGGGCAAGTCACTTGTTCTCTCTGGACATTTATTCCCTCTCTTATTGGGCCTCTTGCTCTCTCTTGCTTTTGCGAGAATTAAACAAGCAAATATCTGCAAAGGGCTTAGAGAATTTGGCAATAGTGTTAACCACATACATGTTAGATATTGTCATACCCTTTAAACTTTAGTAATGTCATTTCTAGGGACTTAATCTGAGAACATTATCAGAGATGTTGCATAAAGATGTAGGTGTAACAGTTTCATCACAGAAATTAATTTCAGGAATTTACCATATATAGTCTAAATTAATGAAATTTATGAAATGTCATTTGGTATTTAGTCATATTTTCAAAAAAATATTTAATACCATGAAAAATAATGATGTAAGTGAAAAAGGCAGTTTATATATACAACCGTATATAAAGTATATCTCTAAACTTCTTTGAAAATATGAGCCAGGGAGGCAGAGTGTTGGTCTTACAGTGTATATAAAGAAATATGTTAAACTGTTGATAGTGGTTATTTTTGGAAGCTGGGAGGAGTGAATTTAATTTTCCTCCATACTTTATTGAACTCTCCTGCCTTCAACATAAGTACTTTATATTCAGAAGAACAAATTATTTTTTTAAAAGACCAAATATAGGAGAAAGCCCATTGTAAAATGGGAAATATGACAGAGAAATAGGAAAAGCCCAGTGTGAAATAGGAGAGCATAATGTAAATAGGAAACCTGAGTCCTCATACTAGTATTGCTATTAAATAGTTTCAAGCCTTGGGGCACCTGGCTGGCTCAGTTGGTAGAGCATGTGACTCTTGATTTGGGGTTGTGAGTTCGAGCCACACTTTGGGTAGGCAGATTACATTAAAAAGAAAAAGAAAGTTGAGCCTTGGAATGAATTTTCTCTCTTCTTTGGGGGACACAATTTCCTTATCTGCAAAATGAGGAGGTGGGTTAAAATTAAAAAGGCAGTGTGCAGAGTGGTTAAAAGCTGGGAGGTGAGAGAGGAGAGTTAGGGACTACAGTTGAGATCACTGTGGGCTCATGTCCTGCTTCTTCTTCCTGTTCATTTGGTGACTTTTGGCAAGTAATTTAACCTCTCTGTGCTTCACATTTCCTGTTTATAAAGTGGGAATAATAGTAATATCTTATGGGGGATTGTGAGAATTAATTAATAATACATGTAAAAGACTTAATAATATAGAGTCTGAGACACAGTAAGGACTCAATAAATGTTAAATGTTTTTACTGGTATATAAGATTCTTTCTAATGCAGTCATTTATTTCCAATAATATTGTTAGTCGAGTGATTCTTACATTTGTCTATCATTTGGAGATTTAGCTAATTTTTTATTTAGATATTTTTGAGATGGTTGAGACTATTGATTTGTGAAATTGAATATTTTGAAGTCCCTGTTCCCTTCCCCCCAGCTTTGCTTAATTGCCTTGTGTCTTATTACAGGAAGCTTCTTTGGGGCCCTAAGTTATCTCATCATTGAGAGTATTTTGTAGACCTGTTCAGCAGTAAAAATCTCATTTGATTTTCTAGAGTTTTTTCCTAACTCTTTTTGCTCTGAAGCTAATGCATGTAGCTTAATGTATTTGTAATTAAGTTATATAGGCTGTTAAGTTTTACCTATATTTCTTCAACTGGTGTTTCAGTTTTAAACTTAGGAAATGGCATAAAGCCCAAGGAAATGTTATAGTCCAATTGACTAGTCCATTCTAGGAAAAGCTAACATTGTAACATAAAGTTAGCTGGAAATTGTTAGAGTATGACCTATAGTGTGACTAGATTGATGCATAGATGTTACTTAATTTAATCCCAGAAAAAGAATGTAACCAAATGCTTTAAGAGATAAATCCAAGTATGTGAAAATCACCTTCAGAGTCAGCAACCATGTTAATTCATTTTGAAACTCTGAACAGACTACAGAAATAGATGACTTTCATAATATTATATCATTTTCTTTCACTGACTATATGAGATACTTAATTAAGTCTTGAGTTGAATTGTGACTCAGCTAGTCCATTGCTTTGAAAGTTTTTGTCTGTGAGCAAGTCACTTTATGGTACCTCAGTTTATAATGGCAGTAATTACATTTTTTTCCATACTGGAGATAAGAATAAAGTTGTATTTTAATACATTTATTCTTAGATCTTTAGGAACTCTCCCCTTCTCTGCAGGGTTGTAGCTATAGTAGACAGTCCACTTACAGAAGTCATTATTTCTGTGTTAGAGAACAAATTAGTTGAGTAATGTTGCCAGGAAGGAAAAGGCAAGAGTTTAACTTCCACAGTTAAGGGATATAGTTTGTTACTTAAAACAGATATTAGAGGATTTTCCTCTAAATTATAATAACTTTTATTTATAAAACATACCTAGCTAATTCCCATGGCAGGAGAAAAGTGCTGTGTCTTGATAGACAAAATCAGCTCAAGACAGCTTTGTGACTCACTAACGGAAGAGGGGAGAGTTCTTTTTGCCTTAGGGATTGGATTTTATTTTAAGATGAGTTCTTTGTCTAAGCACAGATATGAGACAGTTCCCACCCTACATGTCAAGTATCTTATTCTGTCTTCCCTGAGATTTAACTCAATCCCTCCAAATTCCCCAAGTGTATGCTTTTATACCTTATGCTACTTGGTTCATATTATTACATAGTGCTTATATTTCTCCTTCCATATTTCTCTTTCTGAATGCAAGAACTTGTGAACTTTTCCTTTAAATATTTTGAGCTGTGTTTTTCTTTTTCTTTTTTTTTTTTTTTGAAGATTTTATTTATTTATTTGTCAGAGAGAGTGAGCACAGGCAGACAGAGTGGCAGGCAGAGGCAGAGGGAGAAGCAGGCTCCCCGCTGAGCAAGGACCCTGATGTGGGACTCGATCCCAGGATGCTGGGATCATGACCTGAGCCGAAGGCAGCTGCTTAACCAACTGAGTCACCCAGGCGCCCCGAGCTGTGTTTTTCTGTTTGTTGATTTGTTTCAGTTAAGAAATCCATTTTTTCATATGGAAGGGACTGGTAACATCTGTGGGACATAGGAAAGAAGTTGTACTTTTCACTGCACCACTGGACCTTTAGAACCATTACATTTTCCCCCAAAATTTTAATCCTAATTTTATCGCATGGTATAAATATTCATAAAATTTTTGTTTGTTTTATGGGGTTTACTCCTTTAAAGTTGAGACCACAAATTTCTTAAAGTTGACCATGAATGTTCCATTGAAGGCATAATGATTTTTTATAGTCTTCCTTTACAGTCTTCCTTTAAATGGTCCCCTTAAACTTGATTCACTGATTTGCACCATAAACCTTTTTTTTTTTTTAAAGATTTTATTTATTTATTTGTCAGAGAGAAAGGGAGAGAGAGTGAGCAAACACAAGCAGACAGAGTGGCAGGCAGAGGCAGAGGGAGAAGCAGGCTCCCTGCTGAGCAAGGAGCCCGATATGGGACTCGATCCCAGGACGCTGGGATCATGACCTGAGCCGAAGGCAGTCACTTAACCAACTGAGCCACCCAGGTGTCCCATAAACCTTTTTTTAAAAAAGATTTTTATGTATGTATTTGAGAGAGAGAGAGAGCACGCAAGCATGAGTGGGGGCAGGGAGAAGCAGATGGAGAGGGAGAGGCAGATTCCCTGCTGAGCAGGGAGCCCGATGTGGGACTCGATCCCAGGACTCCGGGATCACAACCTGAGCCGAAGGCAGATGCTTAACCAGCTGAGCCACCCAGGTACCCCTTACACCATAAACTTTAAAGTTTAAGTCTTTAAACTTAAACTTGGGGCACCTGGGTGGCTCAGTCACTTAAGCATCAGACTCTTGGTTTTGGCTCAGATCATGATCTCAGGGTTGTGGGATTGAACCCCAAGTCAGGCTCCACACTCAGTGTGGTGTCTGCTTGAGAATCTCTCCCTCTCCCTCTCTGTTTGCCCTCCCCCAGCTTGTGTGCTTGTGTGCACATTCTCTCTCTCTCTCAAATAAAAAATAAATCAATAAATATTTAAAAGGTGGATTGTTGCTGTAAGTATGATGTCTTGATTCTTTTAAAATTTGTTCATAGTCAACTGCTCCAAACTAGACTGTATTTTCAATTTCTTTACCCACCTCAACATCAGTTTTCTTTAATTCTTCTACACTGACAGTATTGGTGTCTACTATTCTATCTTTGAGAAGTGTAATGAGGTCACTCTTCTTGAATTTCTTTTTGTGTATGATAACTGACTCTAGGATCACTCATACTGTGTCCTTTGATATTGGTGAGTCTGCAGCTCCATCAGCATGGCCCCCTTTACAGATCTATAATAGGCATCTGCAATCTTTGTTGCTTCCTGGACACATAGAACATACATTCCATCTGCTCTTAGCCCAGGAATAAAATTGTCTCTCTTGTAGTAATCAGTGCTGGCTTCTGCTCTCTCAGCAGATGCTCCCATTCCATAGCAGTTATTCTTACGGATGAAAATAAACAGTGATTTCCACAAAACTGCCATATCATAATTTTCAAATATAAAGTCAAGCAGAACTCCTCTTTTCCATTGTGTTTATAGGCTAGACCAATACCAGCACCCAGGGAACCAGATCTCTGACGATGCCATTGCCCCAGGAGCAGTTCTTGGTGTACATGTGCATCGATTCTTCTTTTTATTCAGTACAACCTTCTCTTTGTCCTATAAACTCTACAGATTTCTGTGACAGAAGGTCCACAAGTAAAGTTGAAGCAATGAGCCCAGTAAAAGTGAGAGGAGATGGTCCATGATATTTATCCAATCTCAAGTTCCCCACAACCTTCTTGACATTTCACAAGTGACAAAAACCAGGAATAATGTTCTGTTAATGCTCTTGGTGAATAGTCTGTATCATCCTATATTATGTGACTCCCTCTTTCCTGCTGAACACTGTTGTGATAGGAGGGACCTCTTTTAACCCATGAAGGTCACATTTCTTTATTTCAAATGTAGCATCATTTTCAGAGTAACAAGATATGCTACTAGTAAGCACGCTGCTAGCTGTGACTGGCAGGAAATGAGTGAGTATGTTCCTCTCAGAGCATCTTCTTCTTGAGTGCAGGCTGTGGTGGTAGCTGTTGGTGGTGATGTCCTTCTCTATTCTGGGCCATAGGCCCACAAACATTTTTTTAAGGGTATATAATATTCATGAATGGGCTGTAATTTTCTTAACCATTCTTCCACTGGTGAATTACTATGTAACTACATAGTTTCCATTTTTTGGAAGTATTACAATTTTTGCTTTGCTGAATATCTTTTACACTTAGATCTTTATTCATCTTTCTTCTTTAGACTGAACTTTTAGAAGTAAATCAAAAGGCAGATTTTAAGGGGCTCCTGGGTGGCTAGTTGGCTAAGCATCTGCCTTCGGCTTGGGTCATGATTTTGGGGCCTGGGGATTGAGCCCCCTGTCGCTTCTCCCTTTCCCTCTGCCCCTCCCCCCTGCTCATGTGCTTGTGCTCTCTCTCCCTCTCTTTCTCTCAAATAAATAAATGAAATCTTTAAAAAAAAAAAAAAAAAGAAAGGCACATTTTAAGAGCTCCCTTGATATACTTGGCCAAACTGCTTTCCAGACAGGTTGTGCCAATTAATACTCCCATGATCAACTTGTGAAAATGTTTCTCTTATGTCACTCTTGGAGGCACCGAATATTTATTAAGATACTTCCTGTTATTTTTATCACTAACAAATTGAATCCCTTAAATTTTTACATTTCAAGGTTATTTAATATGTGTATATGTATATTTATTCTTCATAATCTTCCTTTGTTCATTGGCTTTTCAAAAACAGCCTTATTAAAGTATGGTTTATACTCCATAAAATTCTGTCATTGTAAATGTGAGTCTACCTTAAGTTAAAGATTTTTAGTAAATCTGTAGTTTTGCGACCATCACCATAATCTAGCTGTGAAACATTTTCATCACCTAAAAATTTCTCTTTGGCCTATTTGCCAAATAGTTGGCCTATTTGTCAGTCTTTGGTCCTACACCCAGCTTTAGGCAACCACTGATATGCTTTCTATCTCTGTAAATTTGCATACTCTAGAAATATCAAATAAACAAAATCATATGCAATCCTTTGTGAATGGCTTCTTTCACTTAGCATTGTGTTTTTGAGCTACGTCTATGTTGTAGAATATATTAATAGTTCATTTTATTTTTATTGTTGATACATCTTATATATTCAGTAGTTGATAGGCATTTGGTTTCCAACTTTTGGTTATTATAAACAGTGCTACTAGGTACATTTGTATAGGTTTCTCTGTGTCTTTCACTTTTCTTGGATAAAGACCTAAGAACCCATTAAATTTCACATCATTAGTTTGCCACAGAAATTTTTTTAATAGTAGCACTAGATTTGAGAAGAAACACAGTTATATGATATTAAAGAATTAAAGTGGAATGATTGGCATATGTAAGTGAAAAGTTCAAGACCTGTAGTATGACTATGTAATAATGGAAACTACTTCAGGATTTTTTGGTAGATGAGCAACTACCAGACCTAAAGCCAAGTGGAGGCAAATAAAATCAATGGGCATCTAAATAAACATTGAAAACGTTGGTTCCATGAAAAATGAGAAAAATGGAAATGGAACATCATTTTCATTCATTATGAGAGAAAAGTGAGAATATGTTATACATAAAATGCCCTTTTTAACATAAAAGAAGGCCATCAAGACTATTGTAGATAAACCAACAAAACAAGCAGTCCTTTCATTCAAGATAAATATACTTAGCAAATGAACATTCATTCTTGCTAGTATCACAGAAATAAATATTTTACAAATAGGTTATATTAAGTTAACAAAATTGATGGTGCTAGAAAGGATATGGTAGTGATGTTGCTTCGTATGTTGATCTAGTTCACATGCAAAGCACTGTGGCAAGCCTGTCTATATCTTTGGAATATTAAGATTCTGAGGTAATTTTCATTTTAGCTTCCTTGAATATAATTAAAAGTTTTTAATAGTAAATTACTAAGAGAGGGAATAAATCAAAAGATAAGAAAACAGCTGCGGATTTTCCCCATGTGCTGAAGTTGAGTCCGGTTGTGCTTTCTTCTCCACTCGGTGTCTGTGACTCATTCCAACTCTGGAGGCACTAACCCAATGCAGCTTTTTTTCTTTCTGGCCCAGAGAGCGCATGTTTGCTCTGCTGTAGTCTGAATCCTGCTTTTACAGCTTTGGCTAAATCCTGGATCCAGTTGTTCTTTAATCCAATGACTCACACCTTGGGAGTTCTCCACCCCACTCCAAGAGAAAAATGCTATAACTTTCCTGTTAGTAGTAAATCTGTCACGTTCTTTCTGCATTTTCTGATTTTGCTTTAGGTACTCATATGCAAATGTACTTCTGTTGATTTTTTTTTTTTTTTTTTTTTTTTAGTTCCTGTGGAGTTCTTCTGTATGGGTGGGACCAAACACTTATGTCACTCTCAGTTAGTACACTATAATACAGTTACCCAATAATAAGTGATTTTTTAGTTTGACAGATTATCTGCCTAAAAGTGATAAAATCAAGAAATGGAAATTGCTCCTTGCTCTATTTATTTTCCCTCTGCGTCTTTTATTTTTTTTCTTCAAACATCAAAAATTCTTTCCATTTCTGATGTTTTTATTGCATTGATAATATTTTCCCCTAATTACTAACATTATAGGTTTCCCATCATCTGTGCTTATAAATACTCTTCCATGTTATATAAGATTATAAGATTTTTATATTGTTAGTTGAATTTATGTGAAGTCATAAGTAAAATATGTTAACAGTCAAGGAGTTAGGAATGATAAAAAGCAAAACAAAATTTCTTAATTTTTTTATTATGCTTGATAGTGATTTTGGTTTATTAAGAAATATATTACCAATTTTCTGTATATAGAGCAACCATAAATACTCTTCCACTACAACTGGAAATAGTCTTTTCCTGTAGGTAGTGGTGTAGCTGTGTTTAGTCTCTAGGCATTTCCATTCAAATTGGCTTGACTACTTAAGGATCTCAGAAAGAGAGGGCCCTGTAGGTTCTATTAATTTTTGAAAAATTAATGCAGCAAGATCGAAAAGTTCAGACTGTTAATGTGATTTGACTTCTTGATCTCTGATTTCTGCCAGCTTATTTAGGTCGCTTACAGTGTCTCTTGTTACAATGGGAGAGGTATATTTCCCTGGCCTCTTGGATGTTTCTTTCCCTGATTTTTCTTGTACTTTTCTGATTGTCCTATCTGATATTCCTTCAAGCATTATCTTCACTAATTTCTCCGTAAATGCTTGTGTCCCTAAAAGTTCAGTCATTTTTTCCCCTGTAATTGTTACTTTTGGATCATCTCATACATCACTATAATTTTAATAACCAAATGCTGATGCCTTTCAGATAGCCCAAAGGTCCGAGTTTTCTATCTTCTGCCTGCTTACATTTACTCACATGGATGTCTTACAGAGACTCCAAAAGCAGTAGACCCCAAACTGAAATGAATCATTCACTCACCCCCCCCAGTATTTCTAAATATAGATAATGGTATTATCATCTGCCCAGTAACTCACACTAGAAACTGCTACCTTCAACATGAGCCCATAGGATCTATCACTAAACCCCTTATACTACTAATGCTGCCCTAGTTTAGAACTTTGTTATTTATTTTAGTAGCCTCATAACTAGGCTCCCTGCCTCCAGTCTTGTACCCCTCAAGCCATCCTCTTCCCATGTGCAATGTCACTTTGATCTCAGTACTTTCCTTTTTAAACCCTATAGTGGCAAGTCGCCTATCATTATACAGTAAAGTTTGTTCTGCTATATATGTCTTAAAAGGCTTGGTGACTGCTTACCTCTCCAGCCCCAGTCCTGTGCTTCACATGCCAGGCTCCCTCCACAGCGTCCCCCACCCCATGTTTCTTACCTCTCTTTGCTTATTGTGTTTCAGTCCCTTCTCTACTCATCTTGACTCACTCCGTCTTCATGACTTAGGATGGACAGCTCCTTTAGAAAGCCACTTCTGAATCCTCAGGGTGCCCTTCCTGTCTACTGGATTAATCTTGTTAGCATATGAAACTGCAGTTTTTCTCTTATTCGAAGAAAAAATTTCTTCACTTTCCCTTTTACCTATTGCTCATTTTTTTAGTAAATTTTTAAAATTGAGGTATAATTGACATACAACATTATATTAGTATCAGGTATGCAACATGATGAGTCAGTGTTTACATATGTTGGGAAGTGATCACTACAATAAGACTAGTTAACATCCATCATCGTTCATAGTTACAGAATTTTTTTCTTTTGATGAGAATTCTTAAGACCTACTCTTCTAGCAACATTAACATATGCAATATAGTATTACAACCATATTCATTATGCAGTACATTACATCCCTGTGACATATTTATTTCATAACCAGAATTTTGTATGTTTTGACACCCTTCACCCATTTCTCCTGACCCCAATCCCTGCCTCTAGCAACCAGCAGTCTGTTCTATCTATGAGCTTGTTTTGTTTTTTTTTTAGATCCTACATGTAAGTGAGATCATGTGGTATTTGTCTTTCTCTGACTTATTTCACTTAGCATAATACCCTCAAGGTCAATCTATGTTTTCATCAGTGGCAAAATTTCATTCTTTTAACGGCTAAATAATATTCCATGGTGTGTGTGTGTGTGTGTGTGTGTGTGTGTGACATTTTCTTTATCCATTCATCCATCAGTGGACACTTAGGTTGTCTCCATATCTTGGCTATTGTAAATAAATGCTGCAGTGAACATGGGGGGTACATATATCCTTTTGAGTTAATGTTTTCATTTTCCTCAGGTAAATACCCAGAAATGGAATTCCTGGATCATAATGTAGTTCTGTTTTTTAGTTTTTTTGAGGAACCTCCATATCATTTTCTGTAGTGGCTGTACCAATTTACATTCCCATCAGTGGTTCACAGGAATCTGTTTTCTCTGCATCCTCCCCAACACTTTATTTCTTGTCTTTTTGATGATAGCTATTTCAACAGGTATGAGGTGGTACCTCATTGTGGTTTTGATTTATATTTCCCTGATGATTAGTGATGTTGAACATCTTCTCATGCACCTGCTAGACATCTGTATGTCTTCTTTGGAAAAATATCTGTTGAGATCCTCTGCCCATTTTTTAATCAGATTGTTTCTTTTTTTTTTTTTTTGTCTTGTGTTGGATGAGCTCTTTATATATTTTGGATATTTACCCCTTATTAGATAAGGGGTAATTAGATAGATTTACCCCTTATTAGATTGCCTTTTTTGTTGATGGTTTTCTTGGCTGTGCATGCTCATTTCTTTGCTTCCCTTTAGAGCTCAACTTTTTTTTTTTTTTTAAAGATTTTACTCATTTGAGAGAGAGAGAGCATGAACAGAGGGTAGTGGGAGAGGGAGAAGCAGACTCCCCACCGAGGAGGGAATCTGACACGGGGCTCTATCCCAAGACCCAGCGATCATGATGTGAGCCAAAGGCTTAGCTTAACCATCTGAGCTACCCAGGCACCCCTATAGCAAAACTTCTTAAAAGACTTGTCTATATATGTGGTTTCTTATTCCTCTCATTCATTTTCTCTTGAATCATTCTGGTCAGCTTTCTTTTCTTTTTTCTTTTTTTTAAGAGAGGGAAAGAGAGAGGTCGAGGGACGGGCAGAGGAAGAGGGAGAGAGAGAATCTTAAGCAGGCTGCATGCCCAGCCCAGCACGGAGCTCAGTGGGGCTCAGTCTCACAACCCTGAGATCATGACCTGAGCTGAACTCCAGAGTCAGGCACTTAACCTACAGAGCCACCCAAGCTTTCATTCACTGCTGCTTCCATATAGTTATTGTCAGGGTCATCACTGGCTTCCAGGTTGCTCTTCTAGTGGTCAGTTTTTGTTCTCATTTTTGTTTTATCTTACTTGATTTTTCAGCATTATTTGACATAGTTGATTTCTCTGACATTCTTGGAAAACATCATTCCCATAGCCTTGGGGACACACCACTTTCCCTTGGTTCTTCTCATATTTTACTGGCCAACTTTTAAATTTCTTTTGCTTGGTCTTTTTCTCCCTGATCTGTAAATTTTGGATTATTCCAAAGCTTTCCTTGGTCTTCTTGTCTGTCTTCTTGCTGTCTTGGTGATATCATCCTCTCTCTTAACTTTATATTCTTTGTATTTGCTGATGACAGTCAAATTTTTATCTCAAGCCAGACTTCTTACCCAAGCTGTAAACTCATATCCACCTGTTTTTTTGACATTTCCATCTGATGTCTAACAGATACCTCAAATTTAGTATGTCCAAAGTCGAAGTCCTAACCCCTCCTTCAACCTCAATAAAAAACAAAACAAGAAACAAAAAAATAAAACCTCTCACCTCAGCCTTTCTAGCTTTCATAGAGGCAACTGCATCCTTATAAATTGCTTGGGTTAAAAACTTTGATATTGCCCTTTGCCCCTTTCATATTGTATACCCAATCTGTCAGGAAACCTTATGCTCTACAAATTGCATCTCATGTATGTGCCATATTGTATAAAATGTTAATGTTATGTTTTTTCAGCTTTGCAACACCTTTATTTTAAGGGTAGGAATCCTGAAGACCACGGTTTTACCAGGTCTCTTAGTTTGAATTACCCCAGGTAAAGAAGTTTGGTGGGTTGCTGAAGCTATTCCATTCAGAACTGAATCCTTTAATATGAAAGAACAAAAAGGAAGTGAGCTGCAAAAACTCTTAAGTACAGTTCAGAAGTCAGTAATTTTACCTCCGAGGTCTGTTCTTCACATGTGCAAGATGATGACTAGTTTACTAACCCTTTTGAATTCCCTTTTGAATTTACTGAACTTCGTTCCTCTTTGATCTCCCTTGATTGTTTTCTTTCTGGCAGATTCTGTTTTTGTATGTTTTTGTCTCATGTAGTTAAGTGTGTATCCCTGGTTTTGTTTGTTTGGTTTTTCCTTTTCATCTTCCTTTCACTCTCTTCCACTAAGTGACTATAATGTGGAATTGAAAATTTGCTAGGCTTATTTAATAAAATTTTATATCTTTCTTAATTTTAAAGTTTAACTATTTAGGATTTCTTTTTGTAGAGATAAGCACTGTGAACATTTTATATACATTCTTTCATATTTTTGTTTTCTAATGGTATATTACCATTAGAATGTATCTATATGGTATATATCATTTTTTTTTGAAAGTATATATCATTTTTCTAAAAAGGGATCACCGTATATATCATGATATATTTTAATTTCAGTACCAATAACTCTACCTCATTTTTTGATGATTGTGATATTGTGATTGTGATGTCTGATATTTCATCAGATCAGCATAATATAGTTTGGTTAGGCATTAGCTGTTTCCAGTTTTTAACTTCTGTTAACCTTGCTTAGTGAACACGCTTATGCATTTGCCACTGTGTGTGTGTGTGTG
>ML099651.1:20191-31097 GCA_003697995.1 Taxidea taxus jeffersonii
TTAATTCCTCATCTTCCTGAGGTTTTTAGGTCTTAGAGAGTTTTGGAGTTACATGGCTATTCACCCCTTCCTATACATATTTCTCTCTCTCTCTCTATCTTATTTTTTAAAGAGATTTTTATTTATTTGAGAGAGAATGCAAGGCAGTGGGGTGGAGGGGCAGGGAAAGGGGCAGAGCGAGAGGGAGACTCCCAAGCAGACTCCCGACTGAGCGTAGAGCTGGATGCGGGGCTCAATCCTATGACCCAGAGATCAGGAGTCAGACCCTCTACTGACTGAGCCACTTCCCCCCTCTCTTTTTAAACAAAAAATTAAAATAGTATAGAAAGGTGTAATGGGGAGACCTCTCTCTCTGCCCTGGTAGTTTAAATGGTATCCAGGTGCATTTTGAGTTTTGAAATGAGTGAATTACAGCCTTCTATTTGCATTACTCTATGACTTGACTGTGTTTCCAGCCCTGTTATGTTACTCAGGGCCAGGAGTTAGTAGGGCTCTTGTTTAGAAATGGAATTGATTTATTCATAAGTTTGTTCACAATGTTAATTGAACTATATGTAGATTGTCAGTGTATGTAATATTTTCTAAGTGTATTTACATATACCTGAGAGTAGTAATTTCCTTTTGATTTAACTTTGATTAGGAAATTCCCTGATCCATATTGTGATATATGTTTTGCATTTTTCATAAAATGTTTTTATTTTGCACTGTGAGACAAAGGTTTAGCTGCTTTCCTTCTGTGCACAGGTTGTGGTTATTTATGGTAATATTCACATGTAACGGGGCAGTGACATTCTATTTTTAACACCTGTATGTGTTAGAGTTCAGCTGTTACTGATCTATTTATATCTCTATCAGCTGTTTACTATTTAGTTAATTGGCAACGAACTTTATTTTTAAGAACTTTAACCAATAAAGGAAAGTCTTGCATCAGTTCCTTTGACTAAAGAAAGTCAAAATGACTACATATTTATGCATATTCTGTGAATTAAATAGTAATAGTTGCCATTTGTTTTATTTTTTATAGCTTAAATATGATTTAATGTTGTATATTAAACTATAATTATCAGAACTGATCTGGCTGGCTGAGAATGTTTTATAGATACATATTTTTTTCCTCCCATTCATTTAGTGTGTAAAAGTACTGTGCCTAAAAAAAAAAAAAAAAAAAATACTGTGCCTAGTGCTTTACATGCTTAGCATAATTTAACCTTTACAGCAAACACTCTGAGCTAGGTACTTATATTATCCTCAATTTATAAATAAAGATTTTTTATAAGTACCTTTTTATAACTAAAGGGTGGCTCAGAAAGGTTAAGTAACACTAAGTAATACTCAAGGTCACACAGTAAGTTAGGTGGTAGAGGTGGAATTCAAATCTTTAATGTATGCTCTGTTTTATATAGCATGTTGTTATTTGGATGTAATACTGTTTGATGTAATACTGTTTGGCCTGTCCTGTGTAAAAATCAAAACATTTTAGCCTCCATGTAGAGTATGAATTGTTTAATGTATTTGTTCTACATTTTAAAAAACCATTTCTGACTTTTGCCTGTGGGAACTTTCTGAAAGGCAGTGAATGTTATAGATTAGAAAAGACCAGATAATGGTGTTATTCCAAGTGTGATTTGGACCTGAAGTTTTGGGAGTTAGCTTCTTAACTTAAAATAAAGCCTTGAGTCTCTAGGTGTTTATTTAGTGAGAAATGTTATCTGGGAGAGAAATCTTATTTGTTTAAGTGTTTAAACTGGGTATCAGAAAGAAAAGGAGGCTTTTAACAAGTGAAGAGTGTGAGTGGGTGGAAGCAAGGGCTCTTCCGGGCCAAGAACAGCATAAGCAAACACATGGAGGCTTGGGGCTTGGGTGGGGAATTGCTAGTAGTTAAGCAAGGCTGGAATGGGTAACACTTTTTTTTTTTTTTTTTAAAGTAGGCTCCATATCCAACGTGGGGCTTGAACTCACTACTCGTAGATCAAAGTCACATGCTCTACCAACTAAGCCAGCCAGGTGCCCCTGGAATGGTTGATACTTTTAGGGAGAGTGGAAGTTCAGATTAGATAGAGTGATTGATGTCTTTTTGAAATTTATCACAGCTCTTGGATTTGATTTTGAAGACAGTACAGTGTCAGCAGCCCTTTTGTAAATAGGAATCAGGTTTGCATTTTAGGAAAAAACTCTAGCATCAGTGTGAAGTTCTATTTATTCTGTACTATCGGAATAATAAAATATGTGTCTTAAGATTGTTGAAAGATTAAGTGAAAGAATGCGTGGAAAGTAGTTTATCCAAGCACATTGTAAGCACTCAAAAACTTGTGATTATTTTATATTATGTGGTATCCTTTTGACACTATTGAACAGTGAACTCTTCTTTGTTTGGCCTTGCTCTGTAGTTGAAATTTCTGTATAGCTGAATTTCTGAATATAAACATGTTACCTTTCGTGGTAGTGGAAGAAATCAATGATCCTTTTTAAAGTAAACTTCATTTTGGCCCTTAAAGTTTCCTAGGGGAAAATAAACTCCTAACTGGGGCATTACCTACCCATTCTCAGGCATGGATGTCATGAGGGATATTGGGAGTAGATGGAGTTTGAACATCTGAGTCATGCATCAGCAGACAAACAAGAGCCTCTGGATTATACTCAACCCTGTAAGGGGTTTATTTTCTTCGGTTCCAATATTATTTCCCATCTTAGTCAAAATGATTGTTCCATAAATTGCATTGTTATTATTTCTAACCTCAGTTAGTGACTTTGTTTTCTCTTTCAAAGTAGAATTACTATAATTTTCAAAGAATTCAGCTGGGAATGTGTGAATTGTCAAAACCTTGAGGGGATAAATCTCTGGAAGAATTAATTATCACTAAAAATAGAGAGACAAGGGGCATCTGGATGGCTCAACCGGTTCCGCCTCTGCCTTTTGCTCAGGTCATGGTCCCATCATCTTGGGATGGAGCCCCACATTAGGCCTCCTGCTCTGTGGGGAGTCTGCTTCTCTCTCTCCTTCTGCCCCTCCCCCCAACTGGGGTGTGGGTGGGTGTGTGTGTGTGCGCGCGCGCGCGCGCGCGCGCGCGCACACACACACACACACACAAGCACTCCCTCCCTCTCTCCCTCTCTGCACTGTCTTAAATAAATACAATCTTTAAAAAGAATGAAGAGACATGATTAAAGACCAAGGTGTTCTAAACATTAGAATTCTGTGCCGAGGCACCTGCTCAGTTGGAAGAGCATGTGGCTTTTGATCTTGGGGTTTTGAGTTTGAACCCTATGTTGGGTGTAGAGATTACTTAAGATTTTCATTTTAATTTTAAAAAAAGATTTTAATTTTAAAAATTTTAAAAAAGATTTTAATTTAAAAAAAATTATATGCCAGTCTGAGTGGTTGTGCCTAAAGGATGGAAAAAGCCATTGTGGTTATGTTCATTACCTTATTAAGCATTTTAAAAAGCTATAAATGGGGGTGCCTGGGTGGCTCAGTCAGTTAGGCATCAGCCTTCTGGTCAGGTCATGATCCCAGGATCCTGGGATGGAGTCCTGCATCTGGTTCCTTGTTCAACAGGGAACCTGCTTCTCCCTCTGCCTGCTGCTCCCCCCTGCTTGTGCACGCTCTCTCTCTCTCTCTGACAAAGAAATAAATAAAATCTTTAAATAAAAATAAAAATCTAAATAAAAAGCTATGAATGTTCTTTTGGGGAGTAGATGTGCTATTTTATCTTTTAACATTTCCATTGAATTTGTTTGCCAAATAAAGTGTTTTATGTGGGCAGTTTTTTTAAATTTCTAAGTAAGATCTAGATTCCTGATTTTTGCCAATTTTGCCAGTCTTTAATGGAAACCTTTTTTTGGTGTCTTCCTCTCCCCAGCCTCTTAGTGACTATATAAATTATGTCAGCTGTCCTTAGACTGAGCCTATTGTGTGCATTATTAAATAATGTAAGCCTCCATCCTTTAAACGTAGTGACCTTGTTCAGTATTTCCCACGAATGTGATCATAATGGTTTACTTTTGTGGCTGTTATTCTATGAGGAGGTTTTTAACTATTAGAGATAGAGTGGAAGTGCAATTATTTTGTTGTTTCAGCTGATTTCAGGTTGGTTTAAAGTAACATTTTTGAGGAAAATAATGACCTATAAAATATAGTCAGTATTGTATATTTAAAACATCAGAATATCCCATTGTTCTATCTCTACTATGCTAAAATACATTTTTTTAAAAAGATTTTATTTATTTGAGAGAAGGAAAGAGAGCGTAAGCAGGAGTTGGGGGAGGGGCTGAGGTTAAGGGAGAAGCAGACTCCCCACTGAGCAGGGAGCCAGAGGATGTGGGGCTTGATCCTAGGACCCTGGGATCAGGACCTGAACTAAAGGCAGATGCTAACCTGACTGAGCCACCCAGGCACCCCCATGGTATTTTTTATAAATACCTACTTTTATATATTTTAAAAGATTTTATTTATTTATTTTAGAGAGAGAGAGAAAGATGGCATGAGGGAAGGGCAGAGGGAGAGGGATAAGCAGACTCTGTGCTCAGTGGAGCCCAATGTGGGGCTCAGTCTCATGATCCTGAGACCATAACCTGGGGTGAAAGCAAGAGTTAATGCTTAACCAACGGCACCACCCAGATGCCCCAATACCCACTTATTTTAAACATTGAAATAAAAGATTTGATACTCTTTGAGGTAATTAGAGGCTTCTTAGGGTCTAAAAAATTGAGTTTGTATCTGTTCTTTAATATCAGTAACCCTAAGTAGGGGCCTCAAAGTTGAATGCATCTTGATGGGATTAACAAACCATGAGAGGAGAAAATAATCAGGATTTGCTTGTTAACCTATCAGTTTTAGGATTCTGGAAATAGGTTAATCTCCTTTGGATTAGAATTTGGTGTAGGCTTTCAATAGCCTCACCTCTCAGAACTAATATGATGATATATTTATTTTGTATCTTGCTGAGCTTCAGAAATCTAATTTGCTTTGTCCTGAATTCTCAGTGAAGGATTGTCACAATTTGCCTATTTAAGGGTATAGTCATTCTAGCTTCATTTTGTATGTTTTGTAATGTTCTCATTTAATTTAAAATTTTTTTTCCTTCCTACCTTCTTTATGTTTATTCTTCACAGCCTTATTTCTGTTCCTATGTAGAGAGATAGAAATATTTTTTCTTTCTCCTTTTTCTCTTTAGTGAGCTGTCTCTATAAGAAATTATTGTACAAAGAATGTGTCTGGACTATCACTTGAAGATGGAAAAAGTCTTGCCAGATTCATAACATTGCAAGACCTTTGGGTGGACAAGTTCATTCTGGTTTACATGTGAGATTTCATTTTGTTGGAGAACATTTTCCACTTTTTTTCTATATGTTTTCCTGTAGCATATAAATAAAACTTTTTATTTCCCCCTTCAGTGGCACAACTTAAAAATTTCAGCCTCTGAAACATGTTCTTTGCTAATTAGGAAGCCAAGAAGGTTATATAAACAAAAAATATATAAAATACAGAAACGAACAAATTCATATAAAACATACATGATGTATTCTAAGAAATAACTAAATTATTGGTGACAAAAAATATATGTCATGTCATGTTACTCCCACTGCAGATCATCCTACACACAGCTGCTAGGTTATCAGAGCTGTTAGAATAATCTTCCTAAAACAATATTTGCATCAAATCCTTTAGTAGTGGCTTCTCTTAAGAAACCTCAACTCCTTAGTATAGTGTGGAAGGCCCTCTCTTACAGCTTCACTTTATCTTATATTTCCCCACTTCTTCTGTTGTTTGGTTTTTGTTACCCTCTGGGGCTGGGCATTAGCTATATATAAATGTACTGCAATACCTGTTCCTCTTCCACCTCCTCATTCTCCTTGCCTTTCTTTTAGATCATCACCCTTACTTGTAAGTGCCTTCTTAGCAACTAACTGTGCCTAACTGTTCTTTTCAGCAGCCTCTCAGGATTTGGGTATTTAACTCATATTCTCCTAACTTATTCTCAATGCAGAGGTGTTCTAATTTGATTTTATGGGTGTGCAGTCTCTCCAAGATAGGTACCAAGTAAATGATTTGCCTTAATGGTGGAGTTGAAATTTATAATAATGAGATAATAATAATTCTTATTATTCTAATTGCTTCAGGAAAACTTCATTAACAAAGTGGTATTTCATAAGTTTGTACTCAAAGACCAGAAAATGTTTAAGTAGGAAAGGAGGAAGACAGCATGGAGATTTTAAAGAAATAAGAATGTCAAATTCATAATAGCTATGAAACCATGGCAAGCTACTTAATCTGAGCCTCAGTTTCTTAGTCATGGAAATGGTAATATCTACGATAGGATTTCTGTGAGGATCAGAAGTACCTGCACATAGCAGACGGTCAATAAATAGTAGCTATTATTACAGATTGGGGATTTGTTTGACTTGGCCCTAGAAAAGATCTGTAGATTGAAGTAGAGCTAATGAGAATGATGTTATGGGAAATGGCAGAGAAGGGAGCTCCAAAAATTGGTTCTTTCACCAAGACAGCTATTAAGCTAGCATGAACTGTCCAAAGCAATTATTTTAGAATTTTTCAGTCCAGTCAAGCACTTGCAGCATCTGGTGGAGTGCTTAATGAAGAAAGAGGCTGGTATATTTCTGAGAATTTTGGTGTTTTGTACAATTTTGGTGTTTGACTACCATTTTCTATCCCCCAGCCTTGTGGCAGGCAGCTGGTGGTAGGGTGACCCATGGTTCCTGATGTGACTTCCTTGTCCTTCAGGAATTGTGGTTATATGTTTTGACTGCTGCTTTTGATTACTGAGGGACCAACACAGAGACTGGCCATTGTTCCACACCCCACCGGTTAAAGTCGTTTCTCTGGCATCTACTAAGGGAATTTAAAGAGACAAAATACCCTTTTTTCTGGGGCGCCTGGGTGGCTCAGTGGATTAAAGCCGCTGCCTTCGTTCGGCTCGGGTCATGATCCCAGGGTCATGGGATCGAGCCCCATATCGGGCTCTCTGCTCTGCAGACAGCCTGCTTCCTCCTCTCTCTCTCTGCCTCTCTGCCTACTTGTGATCTCTGTCTGTCAAATAAATAAATAAAATCTTTAAAAAAAAAATACCCTTTTTTCTGATTGAATTCTGGCATTTAAGGAAATCTCTGTCAGGACTCTGGCTGACCACAGAAATAACAGAACAGAGACTACCATGACAACACACAACAAGGAATATAGACTTTGCCTCACCGCCTCGCCCCCCTCTGCCCCCACCAAAAAAAGTTTGGAAGTCACTAAACACACAGCTGTAACCTTCATCAAGTTAATAGCAATTCCTAGAAAGAGGAGAGAACCTAATTTCTAGAATTACCACATTACAATATTCAAGATGTCCAATTTTCAACAAAAATTACAAAACATATGGAGAAATAGAAATTATGGCCCATTCACAAGAGAAAAAAGAAGTCCTCAAAGAAGCTCAGACAATGGACTTATTAGACAAAGAGTTTAACTACTTTAAATATGCTCAGAATGCTGAAGGAAGACATGGACAAAGAACTAAAGGAATTCAGGGAAACAATGTGTAGAAGAATGGGGAATATCAATAGAGAGATAAAAATTACAAAAAGTACAATAGCTAAAATAAAAATCAGTGGAAGGTTTGGTGGCATATTTGAACAGGCAAAAGAAAGAATCAAAAAACTTGAAGATAGGGCCATTGAAATACCCTGTCTGAGAACCAGAAAGAAAAGGATGAAGAAAAATTAACAGTACCTAAAGGACATCATGAAGTGTACCAACATCACATTATGAAAATACCAGAAGGCAAAGAGAGGGAGAGAATGGAACATGAAAACATTTTTGAAGAAATAAAGGATGAAGAGAATTTAATGGTTTTAGCTCTTATATTTAAGTCTTTGATCCATTTTGAGTTAGTTTTTGTATATGGGATAAAGTAACTTTTTTTTTTTTTTTTTGTATGTGTGGTTATCAGTTGACCATCCAATGGAAAAAGTATAGTCTTTAAATGGACTATACTTTTTCCATTGGATGGTTTTTGACACCTTTGTTGAAATTCATTTGGAGTAGATGTACAGTTTTATTTCTGGACTCTTAATTTTTCTTTTACTTAAATATGTCTATACTTTTGCCTGTATACACTGCTTTGATTGCAGTAGTTTTGTAGTAAGTTTTGAATTCAGAACATGTGGATCCTCCAACTTTGTCCTTTCAAGATTGTTTTGCCTATTCAGGGTCCCTTGTGATTCCATACGAATTTGAGGGTTGACTTTTCCATTTCTGCAAAAAGGCTGATTTGAGTTTTTTTAAATATTTTATTTATTTATTTGACAGAGAAAGACACAGCGAGAGAGGGAACACAAGCAGGGGGAGTGGGAGAGGGAGAAGCAGGCTTCCCACCAAGCAGGGAGCCTGATGTGCTTCGATCCCACGACCCTGGGATCATGACCTGAGCTGAAGGCAGCCCTTTAACAACTGAGCCACCCAGGTGCCCAAGGCTGATTTGAATTTTAATAGGGGTTGCATTAAATCTGTAGCTCACTGGTGAATATTGACATCTTAACAATATTGTCTTTCAGTCCATGAACGTGGGATGCCTTTGTATTTCTTTAATATTTTGTAGTTCTCAATGTGTAAGTCTTTTACCTCTTTAGTTAAATTCATTCCTAGGTGCTTTTTAAAAAAAATTTTTTTTTAAGATTTTATTTATTTATTTGTCAGAGAGAGAGAGAGAATATAAGTAGTGGGAGTGGCAGGCAGAGGGAGATGCAGGCTCCCCACTGAACAAGGAGTCTGATACAGGACTTGATCCCAGCACCCTGGGATCATGACCTGAGCCAAAGGCAGACGCTTACCTGACTGAGCCACCCAGGCATCCCTCCTACATGTTTTATTTAGGTGTTCTTATAAATGGAGTTGCTGTCTTAACTCCCTTCCTGGATTGTTCATTGCTGTTGTGTAGAAACATAGCTGGTTTGTGTGTGTTTATCTTTTAAGCTGCAGCTTTGCTGTATTTATTAATTCTAGTAGCTTTCTTGTGGGTTCTTTGGGATTTTTCCATATATAGAATCATGTCATCTGTGAATACATATACTTTACTTCCTCCTTTCCAATTTGGATGCCTTTTGTATCTTTCTCCTAGAACTTCCAGTACAGCATTGCATAGTAGTGGTGAAACAGGCTTCCTTTTCATGTTCCTGATCTTAGGAAGAAAGCTTTTACTCTTTCACCATTGAATATTAGGTTAGCTGTGGGGCTTCCTTTATCATGTTGGAAGCTCCTTTCTAATCCTAGCTGAGTGGGTTTTTTTGTTGTTGTTATCATAAAAAGGTGTTGGTTTTTTCACGTGCCTTTTCTGTATCACTTGACATGATCGTGTGGGGTTTTGTCTTTCTGTTAATGTGGTATGATACATTGATTGACTTTCTTGTGTTGAACCGCTTGGGATAAATTCCACTTTTTCAGCCAGTCTCTGCTTTTCCGGCTTGGGTGAATTGCAAGTTAGGCTGAACAGAGGTAAAGGTCAGTCTGTTAGGTAGCCCCAGACAAGTTAGGACAGTTAGACAAGATAATTTGTGACTTAGGCCCACTCTGCTCTCTTTGGAACCTGGGGAAGGGAATGGGATAAAAGTAAATAATGCCACAAAGATGTCCTACTCTTTTTAAATTGCGTTTTTCCTGATTCAGTGTTCAATTGGTTGCTGTAAGACTATTTTCCAAAGTTCTAATTCTAACAAAGTTGGTTCTGACAGTTTCTACTTGTTTTTCAATGTTTTTGAGGTGGGGGAATGGGAGCTTAGAGCTGCCTACTCAGCCATTTTGCTGATGTCACTTCATTTCTTTTTGATTTTTAAAAATTTCTTCCTTTTCACCTTTTATTTTTCTTAATGGATTGTTATATTCACTTGCATTCTTCTAATTTTGTGTTCATTTCTGAAATGATTCTTCTTTTCTTTTGAGTTCTTTCATGTTTTCTGGAATTTTGTAATTGTGATTTATATTTCTTTTTCATGTCTTGAATTATTTTCTTAATATCTCTAAGCTTGTTTTGAAATAGTATGTTATAATTTTGATCTCCTGTCAAGGTCTGCCATTCATTATCTGTAGGATGTTATTCTGTTCTTCAGTCTCATTTTCCTTAAAGTAACTGTATGGAATGGGACTTTGATTTTTTTTTTATAAAATATTTTATTTATTTATTTGACAGACAGAGATCACAAGTAGGCAGAGAGGCAGGCAGAGAGAGAGGGGGAAGCAGGCTCCCAGCTGAGCAGAGAACCTGATGCAGGGCCCCATCCCAGGACCCTGGGATCATGACCTGAGCCGAAGTCAGAGGCTTTAACCCACTGAGCCACCCAGGCGCCCCTTGTTACTCGTTTTTATGTGAAATTTGTTTTCCTGAACTTTTAGAAGAGGGTCATAGTTCAGAAGAACTTTGCTAATGTCACAGAGCTCCCTCTCCTGTTGTTTTTGTAAAATATTAAAAAATATGATGACTTCCTTTTCCCTTCTCCATTTTTTTTTTTTTTAAGATTTTATTTATTTGTCAGAGAGAGAGGGAGAGAGAGCGAACGAGCACAGGCAGAGAGGCAGGCAGAGGCAGAGGGAGAAGCTCCTTGCTCCTGCCGAGCAAGGAGCCCGATGTGGGACTCGATCCCAGGACGCTGGGATCATGACCTGAGCCGAAGGCAGCTGCTTAACCAACTGAGCCAACCAGGCGTCCCCCCTTCTCCATTTTTATCTGGATCTTTTCTTTGTCTCTGTTGTCCCTGCCTTGGTCAGTTTTGGTTACACATCCAGCAACTTCCCTCACTGTGTAGCCCATCTTGGAAAGCAGTTTTTGTTGGTAGACTGAGTTTAAGACTTTCTATGACTCAGACTGCTCCAGTCTTTTTCAGAACTTAACTCATGCTCACTTGTTACTGG
>ML099652.1:0-15124 GCA_003697995.1 Taxidea taxus jeffersonii
GGGACCCCCCCTGGACTATCTCCTCACCCCATTCCCACCACACAGAGGAGATGCTGAGGAATCTGTGTTATTTCCACATGCTGGTCAGAGAGAGGGGTCTCTGCACCTAGAGTTACAAATCCCGGCCTTTCCTCCTGGGGCCCCTGGCTGTTCATCCCCGGAGGGGAGGGGCTTGGCTTGGCAGGCTTTGCTTCAGTCTTGCTCTGTCTCACTTGCGGACTTCAAATCAAATAAAAACAAAGCCAAACCTCATGCCGGGGGCCGGGACAGTAAGAAGGAGGCAGCCAGATGCAGTGGGAAGAGCATGAGCTCTGGTGAGGGATCCAGGTTTGGTTCTCCAGCCTTCAGGATCCTTCTGCATGAAACGGGGAGAGTCGTTTCTGCCCTGCAGTATTATCATCAGGACTGGAGGGAAAGCACAGCATGTGGCAGATGCCTGCATGAGTTTTCTCCATTTCCAATGCTTGCTTCCTATTCTCAACCAGGCCAGGGAGGTAATAGTATTTATTATCCCATCCTATGGATGAGGAGGGTAAACTCCAAAGAGTGTCCAAGGCATCTCAGATAGGAAACCCATTTCACTTCTAACTACAAAGCAAGCATATCACAAACAATTATCTGGCACCTGCTGGGTGCAGGGGACTGTGCTAAGTATTGAAGGAACGAATAGAAGGGCTTCAACCTGAGGTTGTCTTCCTCTAGGGTGCAGACTCTGTCAGGTCAGGGATCTGTCTGTCTTCTGCAAGGCATGTCTCCTCCCATCCAAAAGGATTCTGGCCCTAGCAGGTGAAGCTCTTGTTTTGAGATCCAAGGATTGGTCTCACCACCTTCGTAAGGCACATGATTCCACACGGATCTCTCCGATCTTCATTTATCTCATCTGTGAAATGGGTGTCCCAAGATGCGTCTCAGGAAGAACTCTTGTGGAAGGACTCGGCCAATGCCAGGGGCCTGTCCTGGTGGAGGCGTTCTTATTATCCCAAGGCAAGGAAGGAGAGCAAATCCCAGATGCCAGAGGCCCAGCTCAAGTAGAAGCGAATCCCCGCCCCCATCAGATAGATGGCTGCCACCTGCTGTACTATCTCCAACAACAGGTCCAAGGATCTCCCCAAGTATTTAGGACATGTCACTTCCCCCTCCCCAGCAAGGACACCAAGCAGGCAGAGGAACTGACAAGCTGGAAGGGGCTGTGTGTCCAGCCCCAGGTCCCTCTCCACCCACCCCCTACCATGTTACCTGCACTCAGGCCTCCCCAGGACTTGGAGCTGGGGTCCGAAGCAAGTTCCTGGAGTGTTCCTGAAGCAGGATTTACAGAACCTACACCAGGGCCTGGGGCACATTCCAGGGGACACTGCCTTGGGAAGAGGATCCAGCATATCAGAACTCGAGGCTATCTGATCGTGTGCCTATGTTCTCCAGAGACTGGAGCTCAGAGAATCAGTAAATTGTGCCTTAGGGGCTGCCAAGGGGTGGATAGCCTGAACCTCACCCCCCAATAAAGCTCTTAAAAAAAAAAAAAGATTTTATTTATTTATTTGACAAAGAGAGAAATCACAAGTAGGCAGAGCAGCAGGCAGGGAGTCGGGGGAAGCAGGCTCCCCGCTGAGCAAAGAGCCTGATGCGGGGCTCGATCCCAGGACCCTGAGATCATGACCTGAGCCGAAGGCAGAGGCCCAACCCACTGAGCCACCCAGGCGTCCCCCCGATAAAGCTCTTCTGACCTATTTTGTATCTCGGGCTGTACCTAAGACCTGACCGAAGGGAGAATTTTACCGCTAAAAAGTGTGGGGAATTCACTGATGGAATTCAGCCCTCTCATTTCACAGAGGAGGAGACTGAGGTACAGAGAGACTGCAGCCACTCAGAGATTAGAGACGCAATAAGGTCAGGCTCCACACCCGGTGCTCACTCTTCTGCTCCAGCCTGCCTAAAGCTAGTGTCCCGGAGGCTCACCACAGCTTGGCTCATGAAGGTTCTGTGAGAATCTCCCAGGCAGCTTTGCTGAAATTAGGAACCTGAAGATCTGGATGCTTCCCAAGCTCCCCAGGTGATTCTCCTTCATCCCTGGGACTGGGAACCAGTGCTCTGGGCCATGAGGGATGCTCCTAAAATCATCAGTATGGAGCTACATGCCTGCTGTGTGACTTTGGGCAGATTGCTTTCCTTCTCTGTACCTCAGGTTCCTCATCAGCTAAAGGGAATAACAACAGTACCAGTGCTCAGCGTTGCTGTGATATTAAATGAGTTAACACACAACTGACACAACACCTCACCTCCTCCACCCTGCATGTCTCTCACTCTGCTTCAATTACAGTAGCCTCCTGGCTGTTCCTTGAACACACCATGTCTATTCCCGCCCCAGGGCCTTGGTACTTACTGTCCCCTTTGTCCAGCACTTTTGTCCCTCAGGTAGTCCTGTGTTCCCTCTCTCAGTGTCTTTACAGGTTTGCTCAAAAGTCACCAGATCAAAGGCCTCTGCTGATCAGCTCTTCTCCCAATTTACTTTTTACCATGTAGATTATTTTCTGTTTACTCATTTCTTGGCTTTGTTCTGCTTCTCTCACTAGAATATGAGCTTCCTCAGGGTTTTGTGTGCTTTGCTTAATGCCATATCTCCAGCATCTAGAACAGTGTCTGTCACTCCATAGATATGATTAATTGAATGCATGTAAATGAAATACTTGAAACTGTGCTGGGTACATCGTAGGTGTCTAACAGATGGAGGCATTATTGTCATTCACACCTGCACCAACATTGGGCCTGGAAAAGACCAAATGTGAGGCACAGCTCAGGCCCCCAAGGGCAGGGAAAGAAGGAAAGGATGCACTTTACAGACTGAAGTAGGCTCCTATGAGCTGTGTGAACTCAGATGGGTACATCCATGTCTCTGAATCCCAGGTTCCTATCTGATCAAATGCCATACTTGTTCTGTGTTTGGCATTTCTGGGAAAGGTATCCAGGTGCCGTGTCACTGCTGATATTTTGGCTCTCACCTCAGAAACAGACGGGACACAAGGACAGATGCCTGAGTGAGGTCACGACTTAGGGATCTAATGTCACCCTGACCTGGGAGCAGAGTTGTCACCTGCCTAGGCAGTGCAGACACAAGGACGGTTGCCTCACCAACGGGAGGACGTGCAGGGAGCTCCTAACAGGTGGGAAGAGGCCTCCAGATGGCCCCCTCTCTGTCACCACCTCCTCACACCCAGCTTCTGTTGACTGAGGGAGCCAGGAGATCGCTGCCGATAAGGCACAGGCCCTGCTGGGCTAAGCTGGCCGGGTGGCCTCCTGCTGCCACCCTCCTCCTGGGGTCTGCCCGTACTGGGGGACAGCTTCAGGAATATATTTCTCCTTGAGCGGGGTTGGGGGGAGCCTGTAAATGCCTTCAGGGAATTGTTCAAAACTGGTCTGGTACTTCCCCCATTCCTGGCTCATAACATGTACTCAGATTACATGAATGAATGAGTGAACGAATGAGCAAGGGTTTCAGACTTCACCCCCTAGGCCTGGGGCTCAAACTACATCTGCTCCTTCCCTCTTGTGGGAAAAGGCAGCAGATCAACAAAGAAGACACTTCTGAGCCCTAACTGTACTCAGACAGGGCCTTGAGTGTGGGGCACCCACCACCTCCCCATGGGAGCTCACGGCCTAGAGAGGACACAGCACAGAGAGGCCTTTTCAATCCAGCTCGCACTTGTGAAGATAGGGCTTTGCTCAGGTGGGAAGCACAGATGGGGCACAGGGCGGAGGGCTCCTGGGAGGGGGTGACATGGAGTTCCTAAAGGCTGAATCTAAAGTGCTCAGCTGAACAAGGGGAAGGGTAACCTGCGTCGGGGAACAGCTCGTGCCAAGGTGTGGAGGTGGGAAGTAGTGTGGGGTGTGCTGGGAAGGGCCCCGTGGCTCAGAGGAACTTGGGTTACACATAGAAGGAAGGAGCTGGAGAGGAAGGGAGGGGTCAGGCCTGGGACCCTGGGGAGGGGTGACTTCGGTGGGCTTTAAGCAGGACCAGAGTGTGCTCAGAGTCACAGGTTTTAACCAGGTCCCATGGCTGCACGGTGGCAAAGGGATCTGGGGGCCGAGGCTGGCAGCCTGGGCAACAGTCCAAGGGAGCGGCACCGGGGTCTGAGGAAAGACAGTGGTCACTGGGATTCCATCCCAGTCTCCACCACTTACCAAGAGTACCTGTTGGTACTCTTGCGCCAGGGTGCGCCAGGGTGGCTTAGTCGTTAAGCACCTGGCTTCGGCTTAGGTCATGATCATAGGGTCCTGGGATCGAGTCCTGCATCCTGCTCCCTGCTGGGTGAGGAGCTTGTTTCTCCATCTCCCACTCCCCCTGCTTGTGTTCCCTCTCTTGCTGTGTCTCTCTCTGTCAAATAAATAAAATCTTAAAAAAAAAGAAAAGATACCTGTTGCTCTGTGTCAGTTCAGACTTGAGGAAACTGAGGCCTGGAGAGGAGACATGGAGGCCAGGAGCGGCTGAGGGCCACCATTCAGGATGCAGCTGAGTTCTCTCTTCCACCTTGAGAATAAAACTCTGCTGGGGCCAGGCCTTGTTCAGAGCAAGTTTCCCATCAAGCAAGTTGCCCCAACTCTGTGGTTTTCCTTTCAAGAGAGAACGCGTTCCTTGAACTTAAGGGCAAACCTATACCCCTTGTCCTTCCTGTGCAGAGATAATAAAGTTAATGGGATTATTTCCTCTGCCCAAGAATAGGGCTGCTAAGAAAACATCTTGGCGTGAAGGCTGTTTTCAAAGGCCAGAGTGAAAGGCCAACTCTCCGCCACCAGGAGGAAGTCAAGGGTGTGCCTCCACGGGCTCCAGGGTTAACCACGACACCACGGCCTTGCTCTGCCTAAGCCTGCTGTGTGCCTGGGCTCTGACTTCCTTCTGCCTCCCTCCCTAGGCTCTGGTTCACACAGGTGCCCAGATCACCCAGGCACCTGGCCCCCTCTGCCTGGTCTCCGAGGTGCGAGGTCACTGGCTAATTGTTTAGCTTTCAGACAAAAAGTTCATCCTAGACCCAGAGAGTCTTTCCAGGTGGTCTTCAAGATGGACTAGGGTCACCACTCTTTTGTAAATGGGGAAACCAAGGTCCCCATTTACATGGAGGTGAGCTTTACATGCTGCAGGTGACATGGCCAGTTCTGGCAAGGCCCGGTAGGGAAACTGAGGCACAGAGATGGGAGATAACTCGCTCTGGTCTGATGGCCGGCTGATGAATTTTAGTGGGGCGGGGAGCAGGGGTGGGATAGGCTCAGAGAGGAGAAATGGCTTGTCTGGGCCCCGCAGCCTGCTGGCCGAAAGCCTGGGGTAGATCCAGTTCCCTGACCCCTGGAACAGAGCGGGCTCTGTCATCAATCCTGAGTTCCATTCCCACCCCCACCCCCCACTCATCTGCACAGGGAAGCCTCAGCAGATCACTGCAGCCCCTCTCTGTTTGCTGAGTCTCAGTCATCCCTGACAGTGTCTCCAAATCCCTGGCTCAGCCCCTTTAGATCTTATCGATCCAGCCCCTCCAAGGGCTCCTCACCTGGAGCATCCTCAAACAGCATCCGTGTGCACAGGTGCACAGCCCGTGGCATGCTGGGCGTTCCAGCAGGGGGTAGACAATGGCCGGGTTAAGAGGGTCGTCTTCTTTTCGCACCTCCTGATTCCTCAAGTTTGTAAATCATTATCCCGGGCTACACAAAGCCGGCATTGAGCAAGGCTCGTCACTGCCCCGTGACAGGGTAGGCAGAGGCTCCTGGGGTCCCTGAGTGGCTGGGTGGTAGCTCCCGGCCCCCCGCCCCGCACCAGGATTGGGTTACCCCTATAATCCCCGCTCCTCCATCCTCCCTCTTTGTGCCCGTTGTAATTTATAATCGAGGGCATGACGCAACCTGCTAATTACATTGCTCGATTTTGAACACATCCCGGGCTTCTGTGACTCAGGCAGCAGAGGGAGGAGGGAGCAGCCGGCTCTGCTTTGTGGCTTATCAGGGCTGGGTTATTCTGCTCACACCCGCTCACGCCTCCCGGCCCTCGGCCTTTGTTAACCAAGGCTTGCATCATCTCCTGCTTTCCATTTCTCCCGAATTTTTTTAAGGGCCTTTTTTTTATGAGCCACTCCATCTTGTTAGCTAATGAATGATTGTGGGGCAGCGATGGGGATCACTTTGTGTCTCTATTAAATGTTACATGATTGCAATTATGAGTTAACAAGGGACAGCTAATAAAAAAACAAAACAAAGCAAAACAAAAAACCCAACTCATCTATTCTGCAGCCTGGGGCAGACCTGGGACTCAACTGCCTGATTCCCAGGCTGAACAATTTCATGCCCTGGGGACCATAGGCTGGACCAGGAATCCACCAAGGGAAGGAGGGACTCTCCCAGGCCATGGGGGTGCAGCTGACAGGAGGGCAAAGGCTCTAGCTCCAACCCTCTTTGAGGGGCTCCCCACCCATCCAGAGACTTCCAGCTCCCGCAGGCGGGTGTCTGGACTACTGTGGATCCTTCCCGTCAGCCATTGCCCCTGCGACCCCTCTCTGCTCTCCAGCTGAGTGAGCTGCTAAAGGTGAGTCCCCCTGGGCCACGGCCCTGCCCAGACTCCCTTCAGGGCCCTCCAGGTTCTCCCTTTATCACTGGGCCCTCATTTCAACTCTCTACTTTCAATTAGGCATTCCCATGGCAGGCCTGTCCTCACCAAACCCCCTGTTCAGGGCCTGCAGGGCCCCTGGAAGACAGGTGATCTCAAAAGATGGATAGGAGGAAGGTCTGAGTGTGGGAAGGGGTGGTGAGCACAGGGGCCCCACAGCTGGCTATCCCTTCCCTGTGCAGGAGCCTCAGACTCCCCCAGGGGTGCCCAGGACGCTGCAGTGTAGAAATAAATGGAGCGCCTCCAAGGGTGCAAAAGGCAGGCTGTTGGCTTGGGATCGAACCCTGGGGACTGCTGTGATATGTCCCAAGAATGGCCACTGAGTCTCCGCAAGGGCTGGGGATGCAGGAGGTTCTCAGTAATGGTCGGAAGAGAGGGCCAGAGGCACAGATGATGGCCACAACCCACCAAGAAGACTGTGACTCGTGCCCCAAAGATGGACCGTGGAATACAGCCCATTCACATGGCACATGGCTTTGGAGTAGCAGGACCGGTGTCCCTTCTGAGCAACCAGAGAATCGGCAGAGCTGGTCAGCCAGGGGTGTCCAGTGGGCAGAGACACAAGACTCCTGAGTCTTCATCTAGGCAAGGGACAGCCACTCCCTGGGCCTGGGTTTGCCACCCCCCCTCCAAGTTCCGGCTGGCACCGCAGTGTTCTGTCTGCACTCCCGCTCAGCTTTCATAGGCTCTGTCTGCGGCCGCCTGCCCCCACTGCACCGAGACTCCGAGCCTCTGCTGGCTCTGCTTTTCACAGGCACTCGGTAAATGCTGAGCTACTAAGCAGCTGAAATTAAATGCTCTCCTCGCACCCACTCTGCGCCAGCCTTCCTACCCGTGCTACCCGGATCCTCCCAATAATGCTACCGGGAAAACATCTTGGCCCCACTTTCCAGCTAAGGCAACCGAGGGTGAGAGAGCTGATGGCTGGTGGCTGTCCAGTGGGGCTCGGGCTGAGCCGTCTCCGCAGGACCTCGGAGCCAGAAGCTGAGTGTGATACGGATGAGGCCCCCCTTCCCAGCTCCTCACTGCCTGGGCAGCAGCGGGGAAACAAGCATGGGGCGGGAGCTGGCAAGGGTGGCCGCAGGCTGGGCGACAGAAGGAACACAGTCTGAGGACACCGCTGAAGTGCGTCTTCAAACACTGCGGCCACGCTGTGGGCGCCGGGAAACCACAGCCGCCCACATCCCTGCGGCCAGGGCCAGCCCAGGGCAGGAGGCCGAGCTGGCAGTGGCGGAGGGCGGCTGTGGGGCACGCAAGCAGCAGGAAGGCGGGGAGTGGGCAGGGCCCTGCCAGGCTCACCCACAGAGGGCCTCAGCCAGTGGCAGGGTGGGCTACACAGTTTGCCAGGCCCTTGTTCAAAGCTATTAGGAGTTTCAAGATGGCAGCCGCAGAGCTCTAAGCCAGCCTTGGGGCCCTCTTACGTGTGGGCCCTTTGGGTCACATATTCATGAGTTCAGTCCTGGCCAGTAGGCTGTTTGCCGGGCTCCCAGCTCCTAGTTCTTCTTGGCAAGGCACTGGGGTACTAGATACTCTGTGAAAGTTCTGGCCCCTCACGGCCTAGTGGGGCCAGCACAACCCGCAGTACAGGGCAGGGCACGGCGGGGCTGACAGAAGAGCCAGGCCTCAGGAAGGCTCACATTGTGGACTTTTTTGGAAGCCGTGTGGGCAAGGCCAGACCAGCACATTGCTGGGATGGCAGGCAGGCAGACAGGCAGGCAGGCAATGTTGGGCCTGCTTGCTGACTCATACCCACTTGGCTGTTCAGAGATTCTGTGCTGCTGCTTCCACTCTGAGGATGTGGGGGACAGGTCCTGGGCCCACCCAGTGTATCCAGAGTCTCCAGCTGGGCTACCCACAGACCTCAAGCCTGCAGGAAAGCTCAAGGTCCTGGGGGTGCCCAGAAGCAAGCAGGTAGCTTGGCCTCTGGAGGCAGGTATACAGTCACCAGAGGAGCACAGAGCCTACTTTGAGCCTGCATCCCCCCAGGCTAACACTCGGCAATAGAGATGACCGTCCACAGGCTTATAGCCTGCCTCTGCCCTGCATAAGGTGTCCCTAAGGGGCTGGACTGGGCCCCGGTTGGCTTCTGCCACCACAGTCTCCAGCATAAGGTTCCACACACCGTGGGTCTTCAGGAAGTAGTGGTTGAGGGAACATGTGAGGTAAGAGGACGTCGACTCCTGCCTCATTTGTTTTAGGGCTGACACTTAGCTCGAAGGTCAAAGGAAGGAGGTATGCTCTCGGTGTACACATGTGTTATGTGCACATCTGCCCATGTGTGTGTCCTTTTGGGAACACGTGTGTGAGGAGCACACATGTATAAGGTGAACTCACATATAGAGGGTAAAGATCTAGATCTAGACCTAGGAGAAGTACACAGGTCTGTTTTTGGGTGCGTATATGCACATATATGTTCATATTATACCCACATGGGCTGTGTGCACGTGTGGGCGTGGATACCATGTGGGAGATGCCTGCACATATGTGTGTTCTGGACGGGAGACCCTGTGGCCACTCGTGAGTACCAGCATGCACAGGGGCCATCCTCTGCTGCCTGGACTTGGCCTCTGAGCTAGTCACCCTGCCCCATCCTGGAGCTGGGCTTGCTCACGGACTGGGAAAGGAGGAGAAGCATGGTGGCTGAGAATTCAGGCTGCCTGGTTACATCCAGACTCTGTCCATCACTCACTGTTTGTCTTTGGCCACGTTACATAAACTCTTCCAGCCTCAGTTTTATTATCTGTAAAAGGGGCTCATGACATCATATCATCATATGTCATCATGTCATCATATGACATCCTTCATAAGCTATGAGGCATGGGAACTGGGGCTTGGCACCCTGTAAGGGTTTGACAAACGTGAGTCGTTATTAGTAATGAGCACCAGAGCTCGTGAGGAGAACAGGGCTGGGGCGTGCATCCCTCCGTCCCCATGAATGCAATGGGCAAGTCCTGAACACCAGCTGCCCTGGCCTGAAAGGCGAGAAGAGGGAAGGTGTGGCCCCTGACAGTTTCTTTCAGACTCCACAGAAGCTCCTGGCGAGGCTGCTGAGGAATCCTCAGATTGGGAACACACACACGGTGGGGCAGGGCAAGGTAGGGGCAGCCTTTTTAGAAAACAGCCCTCCTAGGACGGCAGAGCAGGGCCCCAGAGGGCCACCCACCTACCACGGGGACTGGCGGCCGCTAGGGACGAGGTAAATCACCCGAGATTGCCTTCTGGAATGCTGTGAAAGGTAACACGCATATTACTGCTGCATAAACACAGTTAAACTATTTACCATGGCCTCTGCCTGGCGGCCCCTCGAAGACCCTGCCATGCGGGGGTGGGTGGGCCTGCCTCAGCCCTGCAGGCCACGATGGATGGTCGGGAGAGGGATTTATTTTGGCAAGAACCAGATCCTTGGCGCTTTCCTGTTGCTACCCAACCAAGGGCCTGGCATGGCCCAAGGGAGGCATCTTCTCCCAGGGCCAGAAAAAATGTGTTTTGGAATTATGGAAAGTAGCAGAACAACAAAATCTCTTCTTTGTTTTCTTTTAGCCCTGGTCCTTTGACCTGCTTTGTGGAGGGCACAGTTTTAAGAAAGTGGAGCTTTTGTCCCCCCAACCTCAGAATGCCCCGGGGCAGATCTCCATGCAGGATTCTGAGGAAGACTACACAGCCCTGCTCCTGGGGAGCCCCCAGCGAGGGGGAAAGAACTAGCCCCTACCCGCAGCAGCTTCCAGTTTGAAGGTGGAAACCCAGCTCCTGTCCTCAGCCCCCTCCTTTCCTCTTGCCCACTCTCAGAGGGGAGGCACAGGTCTGTTCCTCAGAATGGGGAGCCTCTTCCTGTTTAAAGGGGAGGACTGGACAACCTGAGTCTCCAGGCCTCTGACGGACTCAGGGAGCACACTGTGCTCTCAGGCCTTCCCAGCAGAAATACCCCTGGATTGTTCCTTAGATCCATTCAGAGCAGGGGCCCTTTTCTGGCTCTGGTGCAAGTTCTAGCCTCGGTCCATTTTCTTTCTCCAGATGAACCATCCCTTCCCCCCCAACCTTTTTTTTGTTGTTGTTGTTTAAAAGTTACCAGGGTCACTAAAGAGGTCAATGAGGCTGACAAACGTTAGAGGGATTTACCACCAGGGTGTGGAGGCCTGGCCCACCTCAGAACTTCCTCCCTGGCCCCTCCAAGCCTCCCCCTCCTCCCCCCAAGGGGGGCTGCCCCTCCATCCCCTTCCCGTGCGGCTCCTATACCCGGAATGTACCCCTCAAGCCTTCCCACCCAGTAATCAAGGCCTTCTTTTCTCCCATCGTCTACACAATCCAGGCCAGTCCATCTGGATTAATCCACTTGTCCTCCAGTTCTTCTACCACCGGGTAGGTGGGGATTTCTGGCCCCATGTCAGGGAGGAGGAATCAGAGGCTGAGAGAGGCTGGCTAGTCTCCCAAGTCACACAGCTGGCAAATGGGACGGGAGTCTGCTGGCCGTGCTCTGTCCCCTCCACCACTTTGCCAGCCCACCTGCATGCCCCAGGGAACAAGGAGCTACCCGTTCTCTGTTAGGTGGGGTCAGAAAGGGTTCTGGTGGGGTTTTGTTTCAGTAAACGAGTGAGGTTATCCTTCAAAAAGTTTACCTCAGGGACGCCTGGGTGGCTCAGTTGGTTGGGCGGCTGCCTTCGGCTCAGGTCATGATCCCAGCGTCCTGGGATCGAGTCCCACATCGGGCTCCTTGCTCGGCAGGGAGCCTGCTTCTCCCTCTGCCTCTGCCTGCCACTCTGTCCGCCTGTGCTCGCTCTCTCTCTCCCTCTCTCTAACTAATAAATAAATAAAATCTTAAAAAAAAAAAAGTTTACCTCAGAAGAGAGCAGTTACTCTGATCAGGCTGCTGGTTGGGCACATTTTTGTTCTTGTTTTTGATTTACATTTTGTTTATTTCTATCAACAGGTGCAACATGGAAAAGGCCAAAGAGCAAGTCTTTGTCTCTGCCCTATCCCAGCACATGGGCCCCTTCCTTCCAGTGGCTTCAGCTGTGGGGGACCCACCCTGAAGCTTCCCCTCCCTCTAGAGCTTTCTTGCCTGGCTTCCTGCGGTTTGATTCACTCACAAGCACTTTTAAAGTCAATTAAACTCATCACATCAGAATCAAACTTTTTTTCTTTACCCAATTTAATCCAATTATTCTTTGAACTTGATTTCAAATAGCATTTTTTAAAGAAACTCTTTGCTTTAGAATACTTTCAGACTTACAGAAAAATTGCCAAGACAATACAGAGTTTCCATGTACTCCACACCCATGTTCCTCTGTAGTAGACATCTCAATTAGCATGGTGCATTTGTTCTCCTTAATGAACTCATTGATATGTTATTGGTAACTAAAGTCCATACTTTTTTCAGATTTACTAATACCCTTTTTCTTATCCAGGATCCCAGCCAGGATACGGCATTATAGCTCCTTATCGTGTCTCCTTAGGCTCCTCTTGGCTGTGACAGTTCCTCATTTCCTTGTTTTGGATGACCTTGACAGTTTTGAGGCATGCCGGTCAGGTATTTCTGTAGAATGTCCTCAATTAGGATTTGTCTGGTGTTTTTCTCCCAGTTGGGCTTGAGTTAGGAATTTATGAAGGAAGAATGCAGAGATAAAGTGCCATTTTCTTCCCATCGTATCAAGGGTACAAATTACCAATATAACTTATCACTGTGGATGTTGACCTTGATCATCTGGCTGAAGTGGTCTTGTTCAATTCTCTCCACTTTAAAGACACTCTCCCCACTTCCTCCACCTGCACCCACCCTGCCCCCTGCCCCAGCTCTTTGGAAGGAAGTCACTATGCCCAGCTTACACTGAAGGGTTGAGGCACTATGTTCTCCCTCCTTGAGACTGAAACATCTACATGATTATATGGCATTCAGTTCTGTATAAGAGATTTGTCTCCTTATCCCTATTTATTTATTCAATCATTTATTTCTATCAATATGGACTCATCAAAATTTATTTTATACTTCAGGTTATAATCCAAACTATTTCATTTCTCGAATTGTTCCATCTTTGGCCACTGGGAGTCCTTTTAGTTGGCTCCCTTGGGGTTTTTTGAGAACTTCCTTACTTTCTGACACTACAGGACACTCTGGGCTCATCTGGTATATTTCCTGTCCCAGTCCCAGAATTAGCCTTTACTCCAAAGAGCCCTGGGGTATAGAAACCAAGATCTGAGTGCTGGGTGTGCTTATCGGTATTAGAGTAGAGTTGCTTATAGTCCTTCCTAGTTGACAGAGAAAGGAGATATATGTGTACTAGCCCATTTATATATATGTTTCTATAAGTATTGCTTATATAACCATCTGTATCTGTATTAAGCTAAACATGGCCCCAACTCTATTACCACATGGGTCATTCTAACCTTCTCCCCTTAACTTGTCTGTAAACTTTCATTCCAACAGCCAGAAACCTTGCTCTCATCATCTGCTATCCATTTCCTTAATTGGTTGACTCCAGGGTACATGTATATTATTTCAGATCGTTGACCCATATTTCTTTGGGAAACAACTTAATCAACTAGAGTACAGTGCTTATGTGCTTTCCTCTGTCTTGGCTCTTGGAGATTCCACTGATTTCCGGAGTGACTTAGCATTTTTCTTCTTGCTCCTTTCAGTGAGGTGGTTTCAAATTTTTGTAAGATGGTTAGATTCTTTGGTCACGTTCTACATTCTGTCCTGTGACCGCCCAATCTTCTAAGTTTTTTTTTTTTAATGTGTGTAGATTGAGGCGCACTATTTGCACTGTTAAGTTCTGGAGGTTGTGACAATGAATGTCATGCATTCACCGTTTTGGTATCAAAACGGTCCTACTACCCTGAAATATTGCCTGTGCTTCAACGGTTCAACTCTTTCCCCACCCCTGCTCAGTTTACCATCCCTGTAGTTTTGCCTTTTCTGGAATGTCATATAATGGAATCATACAGTGTGTAGCTTTTTCAGACTGGCTTCTTTCATTCAGCAATAGTCCTTTAAGATTTACCCATGTTTTCATGTGGCTTGATAGCTCATTTCTTTTTATGGCTAAATACTGCTAAACACAGTAGATATACCCCCGTTTATCTAGTCACCCATGAAATGACATCTTGGTACTTTGGCAAGGATGTTTTTGTTAATTCTGAATAAATTGCTTCTATAAATACTTATGTGATGGTTTTTGTGTGGATCTAAGTTGTAAAATTAATTGAGGAAACACCTAGTAGTGTAATGGTTGGATCTTATGGTAAGAGTATTTTGGTTATTTTTTTTTAAGATTTTATTTATTTACTTGACAGATAGAGGTCACAAGTAGGCAGAGAGGCAGGCAGAGAGAGAGGAGGAAGCAGGCTCCCTGCTGAGCAGAGAGCCCGATGAGGGGCTCCATCCCAGGAACCTGAGATCATGACCTGAGCGCAAGGCAGAGGCTTTAACCCACTGAGCCACCCAGGAGCCCCAGTATTTTGGTTTTATAAGAGACTGGCAAACTCTTTTCCAAAGTGGCTATACATTTTGCACTTCTATCAGTGATGAATAAGAATTCTTGAAGTTCCACATCCTTGCCAGCAACTGATATTGTCAATTTTTTTTAGCCATTTTGATTAGATATGCTGTGGTTTCTTGATATTGTTTTAATTTGTATTTCCTTAATAACAAATGACATTGAGCTTCTTTTCTTATGTCTATTTGCCATATATATGTCTATTTCATATAGCTATATCTTCTTTGATGTAGTATCTATTCACATCTTTTGCCCATTTTTAAATTGGGTCATCAATAACTTTTTATTGTTTTAAACAAATCAAATCCACCTCTGAGAGCAGAGGGTCAAACTCAACTGAGCACTGTCCACATTTTGGTGGGAAACACCTAAGAAATGTTTGTGGAATAACGTTCCATGGAGACCTGGAACCCCAGAGCTAAAAGACATCTTGGAGTTCTTTTGTAGGAGAGGAAAATGAGATTTTGAGAGGGGAAGTGTCGAAGTGGCAGAGATGTCTACTACTTGCCCGGTGCCCACATGCACCCCGCCCCCCACTCCCCGGCCCCCTCACCGTCAGATGGGACTACAAGAGCTGTCCTAGCCAATAGGCTGTGAATGAAGATGCTGCCTGTCACTTCTGGGCCAAAGCATTAGAGAGCCAGTACAGAGCTCTCCTGCTCTTTTCTGTCCCTGTAGGCACAACCATGGAAGCCATGTGTTGAAATTCAATGTATCCAACATCTGGGGTCCCCAACTGACTGTGTGGAGCAGAGCCCGGGCCAATCTGCCTGGGTTAAATTGTGTGAGCAAGAAAGAAACCTTGAGGGGACATCTGGGTGGCTCAGTTGGTAGGTGGCTGCCTTAGGCTCAAGTCATGATCCCAGAATCCTGGGATCGAGTCCCACATCGGGCTCCCTGTTCAGTGAGGAGCCTGCTTCTCTCTCTTCCTCTGCCTGCCACTCACCCTTCTTGTGTTCTCTCTTTCAAATAAATAAATAAAACATTTTTTTTTTTTTTT
>ML099652.1:20124-33406 GCA_003697995.1 Taxidea taxus jeffersonii
GTCGACACACCTCAGAACCTTCTAGATCCTACTCGCTGGCATCCCCACAGCTGCCTAAAGCCCCTACTTTCACATCTCTGGGGTCCAACGCCCCGGGGTTCTAGGAAATGCCTGTGCAGCAACCATGGGCATGAGCCAAGTGCCCCATTTTCTGTCAGGGAAACTCGACTATGCACAATTTAAAAAGAGTAAAGTCCATCTGGCGCAACACAACTGCCCCATCATTCTGGCTGGCTGGAGGCCAGCGGGCCCACTTGGAGCCCAAAAAGGATTTGGGGGGCCAGGACCAGGGAAGCCCTCCTGGCCACTTCGATGTCCATGGCAAGCCTCGCAGCGCCACTGTGGAAGGCGTGTGAATACTAATTTTGAAGGGGAAGCAGAAGATCTGCGAAGAGATCAGCAGCCCTTGCCCTCCTCTCCTGGGGCAGTGCAGAGCTGTCCCTCTGGGGATTGGCCTCTGCTGGCCCTTTCACCCGGGCGAGAGTTCAGCACTGGACAGAGAGTTGGGAGGCCTGGCACCTGGCCTCAGGAGCAGTCAGGCTCCCCCAGGCACAGGATTTCCCACCTAGGACCGTCCCCCAGGCTCCTGGAGATTTTTCCCACCAGGCTGGCAGTTGCCGCGCCCAGACAGGGCTCTGTCGACCCAGCAGAGCCACACAGGAAGCCCCAGGGGCTTTGGAAGCCTGGCTTAAAGCCCGGTTCTGCCACTTATGCAGCCATACGGTCTTGTGCACGTTACTAAGCCTCTCTGAGCCTCAGTTACCTCACCTATCCGATGGGGACAATTATGTCCAGCTCTCAAAGTTTCCCAAAGATTAGGTTGGCCTATCCCTCTGTTAGTGCCTGGCAAATGAAATTTTTCCATAGGTGGTTGTTCTGGTTAGTTTTTCTCTCCATCCTGGGCCTCAGTTTCCGGGATCTGTAAAATGAAAACGATCACACCCCACTCACAGGACTAGGCGGGCTGCTCTCTGGGCTGTTGCCCGCAGACATCGGTCCGTAACTGTCGGCACATCTGTTACCTGTTCCCCTCTCTGCGCCTCAGTGTCCTCACTGCATTCAGTCCTCTCTCAGGACCCCCACTGGAGGTCCAGGGCACTCGCCACTAGCTGCCTGAACACAATCGCACACCCTGCTAGTCCCCCTTTCTGGCCAGGGCCACAACTGCCTCATATCGCCCTCATTATCGTGCTGACATTTGCTTTGGCTCACAGAGCAATTACCTGTTAAATTGAACAAAGGCCGAAAGAGACGCAGATAACAGGTCAGCCAGAGGCCCTGGCTTTGGAGAGAGAAGCAGGCAGAGGTGTTAGCCTGAGCCTTGACCTCAGGCCGAAAAACTAAGCCAGTGATGTCGGGAGGGGGGTGTGAGGTGGGCTCAGGATTAATTTCCCCCAGCTGAGGAGCCAGAGCTGGGGGGGGAAGGAGGGATGTTTGCATCTGGATGCCATCTGGATGGGGGCGAACACCGAGGGGCCACTCGAGGAAATGCCTGAGCAGCAAATCCAATCCTGCAAAAAAATTGCCGGGCCCTTGAAATGAATGTCTGAGGGAGAGGAATGTGTCTGGGAGTGCTGGTGCTGGCGGGGAGACCTGGTTAGGGAAGGAAGCCAAGGGGGAGAGGAAGACACCAAGCCTAGGGGCCTCTGGGTGAGCGGGCTTCCCTGGGCTGGTGGTCCCCAGCAGGCACTGAAGCTGGACCTCTGGGCTGGGGGTCATGTGGGCAGGGTCTCCAAACAAACAGGGGGTCCACATCAGAATTCTGGGACTTGTTCTCTGTAGCCCTCTACCCACTTGCCAGACCCAGGCCCTGGAGTGCTGCTACCCTTAGGGTCAACGGCCTTGCCCGCTCCCTGCACACCTTTACAGCGGCTGCTGTATGCAGAGCCACGGGTGCAGAAAGCCTAGACTCTCAGGTGTGGGTCGGCATAGGGTGGTGGCTTTAGGTTCTGACAGACTCAAGTTCAAATCCCCTCTCTCCTTCAACAGGCTTTCACAAAATTTCATCCTCCATTTTCTCATTTGTAAGAGCATAAGCTCGCCGCTTCTTGGAACTTCCCTGGGAGTGGACCAGCACTAACCCTAAGTGGGGCTCCAGAGCAAGGCAGGACATCTGGGAGACCCTCAGCCCTCCATGGGCTGGAGCCTGTGTATCTCTGCAACCCTCCCCACCGCCACTGATGCAGTAAGGCAGGCACCACCCCAAGCCCTGCCCGAGGGAGGTACGCTCTGATGCAACACCAAGGGGGTCGGGAGACACGCTCCCCCCAAGTCAGCTGACAGCTGCGGGGCCCGGACACATGGGCCTTCTCCCACGGCTCCATGGCACACCAGGCCAGGCAGGCACACACCAGTAGGCACGCTCACGTGCCTGTGTGTGTGTATTTGCATGTGCATGCAAGTGTGGGTGTGTTTGTGCACGTTTTCACATCTGTGGCTGCACACATGTGCTCCTATATTTGCCTGTGCATATTGTGTGCTTATTTGCATGTGTTTTGGGCAGAGGCCTGTGTGCTTTACCCTATGAAAAGTGTGTGCACACGTCTGTGTGACTACACGTGAGCGAGAATGTTATGCAAATGCGGGTTGTATGTTTATGGGTGTAGATACGTATATCGACACATTTGTGTGTTTTTATGTGCCATATATGTACACGCTATGTGAGTCCACGTATGTGTGCATATGTAAATGGATTTGTGTCTGTAAATAAAGCATGTGTTTGTATCATGTGTTTCTGTGTTGACATATGTTTGTGGCTAGAATGCATCTGTGTGTAATTGGCATGCCTGTGTGTTACATGTGGACGTGTGTGTGCCTATGTGCACAGATGTATGCATGAAAGGCATGCATGTTTGTCTGTAGGCGTATATTACATGCTTGTGTGGGAATGTGTGTGTGTGATTAGCATATGTGAGTAATGTATCTATATGTTTGCATATTTGTAAGTGTGATGTGTGTGGTGTGTAGGAGCCCGTGTCTGTAGGAGGTCGCCTAGCCTGTTAGGAACAGCCCTGGGCTTGCAGCCAGAGGAGGGGGTTCCAACCCGAGTACCGGACAGTGAGGCCTCGAGGCACTTCTTTGGCCTTTCTGAGCCTCTGGAGGCCCAGCTGTAACCACACCAGTTTTGCTCCCCACCCTGCCTCCCACCTGTCAGGCCTGCAGTTGGAGCAACATGTGGACAAGCAGGCAGCTGAGGGCAGGACCATCCCGCTAAGTGCTGGGAGATCTGCTGGGTCGGGCCTGCCTCTAGCATTGCAGGAGACCGGGACCTGGGGCCCATCCTCACCCTGCGTACAGTCTGGCTGCAGAGACTGAAGTCAGCAAGAGCACAAGGAAGGGCCTGGAAGAGACTGGCACGAAGATGGGCTCCCAGGGGCCCAGAGGGGCCGGGTGGGCACAGACCCTGCCATGGGAAGAGCCAGGGTTTAAATCCTGGCTCTGCCACTTCCTTGACCTGGGATCGTGGGAGGGTCATTTAACCTCCCTGTACCACAATTTCTTCATCTGTAAAACAAGATCATGTAGTGTACAGCTCTGAGGGCTGTTGTAGGGACGGAGTGAGTTCATACACGGAAAGTACTTAAAGGGGGCCTGCACATAGAAAGGGCTCAACAGATGGTAGGTATAATAAAGCAAGAAGCCACTGAATTCCTAAGTACGTAGAAAGTTAAGTGAACGACCGAAAGGACCATCATCAATTGCAGAGAGAATAAAACGTTATGCAAAGAAAAAAAATCACAGTTTACTAAACGGCTCACTGCTGGATGTCAACGCTTTCACGAGGTCACATCCATTCTCATCTAACCAGAATGACATGGGGATTATGGACGGGGAGGGAGGGAAGGCTGCACCTAGGAGTATGGCCGCAGGCACCAGAAGAATCTGTCATGGCAAGTGAACGCGGTCACCTCTGCTGAGGGAGACTGTTGTTTTTACCTTACAGAACCTTACAGAGCCGAGTGACTCTCAGGTGACTCATAAGCGACTTTGATACAGATTTTTAAAAATCCATTGAAATACATCAAGTAGAGACCTGTGCCTGTGGTCAGGTGTGCCTGAGCTCTAAGTACTGGATGGGGTGCTGCTGGCTGTCCGTCTCAGCAGAGGGCAAGACGATGTCAACATGAAGTCTCAGGACCAGGGTTACGGTGAGGGGGGTGGCTCTCCCTCCCCCGCCACACCTGGGAATGGCAGGGGGGTGTCCTGGCAGCTCCTCTCTGGTTTTCCAGTGATGCTGACGGTGGACCATTATTACTCCGGCTGCCCTCCCCTGCCTCCCCGCTGCCTATTTAGCTATCGGTCTAAATGCCAGGGTGAGAAGAAGTGTAACGAAGAGTTATGAGACCTTCTGCTGGTCCAGATGTGCCACTGCTCTAAGCCTTTAACTTATCTTAACTCATTTAATCTGCACACCCATCCTTACAAGGATCTATTTTGATTTCCATATCAGAGATGAGGAAGTGAGGCCCGGAGAGTTGTTGGGTGATATGCCTAAGGCCACACATAACAGAGCAAGGACTTAAACTCAGGCAGTCTGACCCTGGAGTCCATGCTCTTCACCACTGAAGATTCTAGAACGTGCGAAGGAGCAGGGAGGAGAAAGAGATGCTACACCTGCCCCAGGGCTTTGGGAGCCATTGGCAGCCAGGCCATATCAAATGACCCTGTTGGACATGACAGGGAGAGGCAGGTCCCCATGGGGGTGGGGCCCATGTCCCCACCAGCATCCTAGCTACTGCTGGGTCATCTGTGCAGGCCCAAGTGAGTGCTAGGGGAAGGGGGAGCAGGGCCAATAAGGCCTTTGGATTCCAAGCTGCTGAGGCCAGTCCCGAACCAGTCCAGAAACCTATATACCTGGACCCCCTTGGCCCTTCCTCCTTATGTGCCTGCCCAGCGGCCTACCATTCCCACAGGGACCCCACAAACGCCCACCGAGTGTTCCTGCTGTACTGGAAAGTGGGCTCAGGCCTTTGAATCCTGGCACCTCCTAGTTGTGTGACCTTAGGAGACAAGTCCATCTACATTCTGTGCCTCAGTTTTCTCTCCATACATGAAGACTGCACGGCCTTGAGCTCATAATGTGAGGATTAACTAACGAGTTAACACCTGTGAAGAGCTCAGCACGTGCCTGAGCCATGTGCTCCATTCATTTAGCTACGGCTCTGTCCTTGACCTTCGGGGGGTTAAAAATAACTATGTTGCACTGGAGCTTCAGCCATAATCCCTAGGAAGGGTGATGAGTAAGAGCTCACCCGTCGGCCCTCATGGGATTTTCAGTCTATTGAGGGGAGCTTGGGCAGATGAAGAAGTACTAGACTAAGGCAAAAATGGGGTAACTGTGTCTGAAGGGGAGCACCTAACAGTCTCTGCTCACGGACAGCCAACCCATGGGCAGCGGGCTCAGGGAGGCCCAGGAAAGTCCCTCCTCCTGCTTCCATCAGGAGAGCAAAGCAGATTGAATCCCCAGAGGGGTTGGATTGCCTAAAGGGACTGGATGGGCCTTGGAAGGAGGCACCCTGGAAGCAGGGGGGGTGCTCTTCCCAGGCCAGTGAGCAGGGCTCAGGGGAGCCCAGGCCCCCGGACACAAGCATGCAGCCTAGACTTTCTTGCTCTGTTCCACTCTTGGCCAAGTCCAGGCATTCCCAAGGCCCAGAGCCCTCGCCCACCAGGTGGCCAAGGAGACTTCTCGGCCCTTGTGACAGCATCCTGTCCTGAATGTGAATGATGCGGCTTCAGACTGCGGTCCACCTCCCGAGGTCCGGCTTCTCAGCAGGAGGGGTGTGTGGATGGTGCTGACCAGGGCAGTGGCCGGCCCATCTCCCTCCCCTAATGAATGTCTGGGTGGTTTAAGGTCTTCCTCAGGCTGTGAGTCCCCTGGGCACTCTGGAGAAGGAAGGCCAGAAGCAGCCAGAACCCTGATGCCCGTAACACCTCACTAGGGGTGGAGGCAGGGGGTGGGGGGCGGGACAACTGTGCCCACCGGCCTGCCTCTGGCCCCACTTCCATTCCGTTGTCCCTCCTGTAAATGTTTGTCACGTGTGGGCTCAGTGCCACACCCCATCATGCCCCTTCCTGTGAGCCAGGAGTCATCCCCGTCTCACAGAGGAAACAGAGACTCTGAGAAGTTAGTAAGAGCGCTAGAAAGAAGCAGAGTGGGGACTGGAGGCTGAGCCGTCGAATGCCCAGGCCTGGCTTTGCTTACTAGACCCCCTTCGCCTTCCCTCTGAGGCTCAGATGACAGGAGAAATCCTGAGAACACTCGCTATGTACTTGCTACGTGCCAGTCATTACCTCACAGTGCTACATGTCCCCACGCCTCCCAACCTCACATCACAGGGATGAAGAGCTTGCCCCAGGTCACACAGCTAAGAGCCGAAGCGCTGGGCTTTGAACCCAGGGGTTTTGGCTTGGGCGTTGCTCCTGCTCCCACCACTCCCAGACAGATGCCAACACCTCAACCCAGGGCCACGCTGGACTGTTCTCCTTCCATGCGCTGTGAAGAATGCGAACAGCTCTCCCAGATAGACTGAAAGGGAAAAAGCCAAGGAACAGAAGAGTGTGGTCAGGAGGCCACTGTTTGTATGAGGGAACCCGAATAACATAGCCTTGGCTGACCACGGGTGCTGGGAGCCCTGAGGCAGGGTGTGGCAGGCCCCAGGTGTGTGGCCTCGAGGTGTGAGAGCAGGTGTGACCTCCGAGCTTTGGCAGACACAAGACACAGGGGCCGAAGCCCAGGGTGGCACTGGCTTATTGGCAGGTCTGGAGATCGTGACATCAGCCTGGAGAAGGTCCTGAGGGAGACACCGAGGGGAGGACCCTCAGGGGTCTCAGGGAGCCTTCGGTCGCACACATTGCTGACAGTACCAAGCTCAGGATCAAGGGAAGTGGTGACATGCCAGGAGAGGCAAGGCTTGGTCAGGCCTCTAAGAGGCTGGGATCAGAGGGCTCCAGTGCCTTCCTAGTGTGCTTTTTTTTTTTTTAATTTTTTTTTTAAGATTTTATTTATTTATTTGACAGAGAGAGCGATCACAAGTAGGCAGAGAGGCAGGCAGAGAGGGGGGAAGCAGGCTCCGTGCTGAGCAGAGAGCCCGATGCGGGGCTCGATCCCAGGACCCTGAGATCATGACCTGAGCCGAAGGCAGAGGCTTAACCCACTGAGCCACCCAGGGGCCCCCTAGTGTGCTTTTTAAAGCTTAATTCCCCAGGGCATCTGGGTAGCTCAGTTGGTTAAGCATCTGGCTCTTGATCTCAGCTCAGGTCTTGATCTTAGGATCTTGAGTTCAAGCCCTGCGTTGTGCTTCATGCTGCACGTGGACCCTATTTAAAATAAAAAATAAAATAAAATACAGCTTCCAAAGACCCAACTCTTTGAGACCCTAATTTATAAGAAGTCCAACAAGGGGCCCCAGAATCTATAGTTTTATTTGATTTAAAAAAAATTTTTAGGGGCACCTGGGTGGCTCAGTGGGTTAAAAGCCTCTGCCTTCAGCTCCGGTCATGATCCCAGGTCCTGGGATCGAGCCCCACATCGGGCTCTCTGCTCAGCCAGAAGCCTGCTTCCTCCTCTCTCTCTGCCTGCCTCTGCCTGCTTGTGATCTTTGTCTGTCAAATAAATAAAAAAATAAAAAAAAATCTTTAAAAAAATTTTTTATATATTTTTGAAAAGGTGAAAAGAACAGAGGAAGGAAGGAAGAAGAGGCGAAGGAGGGAGGGAGGAAGGAGGAATAGGGGAAGGAGGGAGGGAGGGAGGAAGGGAAGAAGAACCAAGCAGGACTGAAGAGAATACAGTGACAAGCAAGTCTCTCTCCTGTATTCCTTCCCGGGGACTGTCCCCTAGGGCCAGCAATGGCTAGCTATTTGCCTTCTCTCTGGAGAGATTCTAGAAACACACAGCATCATATTGATGTGTAGAGAGCTGCCTCTTTCTTTTTCATGATGTAACAACATATAAAGCTTCTCCGCTAATGTTGATAAACAGCTAGCTTTGGAAAAGGCTGGTTTAGAGAACTTCTTTGAAGCCGACAGCTCTGGATTTGAATCTTGATTCTGACATTGACAAGTTTATGTGACCTCTCCAAGTTCCAAATCTTAGCTTTCCTGTGCATGATAATGGTAGAGTTTTCATGGAGATTAGAAATAACTTATGGCGAGTCCCTGGTGCCTACTGGGAGTGAATAATGGGGGGATGAGACATTTACAAACACAGGCAGAAACGAGAGACCGATCCCTATGTTTGAGCTCATAAAAAGAGTTCAGACACAGGCAGCCTGCGGGGTGAGTCCCTTCAGCTCTGCCCCAGGAAGATTCCCAGGAAGAACGAGGCGGGAGAGAGGGAGCTCCCCTTCTAGACTTCATCAGCAGTGTGGGGAGGGGGCCGGGAGGGCGGGGTTACTTCCAGGAGGAACTGGAGAAGGCTGGCCTGCGCTCCACTTTGGAGGGTGTTGGTCCTCATGGCAGGTGTCCCTAAGTTGGGGCTGGCAGGGCTTGCAGGGAGACTGGGTCAATTGTCACAGGAGCTTCCAATAAGGCTCAATGCACTGCTGTCCCTTGGCCTGGTGGCTCCAGGGACTGGGACTTCTAATGGGTGCCCTATCCAGCATGGGGCAACACACAGGAGCCAAACAAAGCTTTGTAGAGTCACCTCTGGGATCACAAAACTCATTGGAAAAAAAGAATTCCACAGGATTCAGAAGAAAAGCTGGGGGATGGCCTGAGCCAGGAGTGGTTTCAAATTCCAGCTCTACAATTCCTTGGAGGTGTAAATTCAGGTTCGCTCTGTAATCTTCCCAAGCCCCATTCTCCTTTGGAAACAAGGGGTCTTCTTTCAAGGATTAAGCGATAGAATGTCTCTAAAGCAACTGGTTTAGGGCAATTATTATTACACAGCAATAATAATGGTCTAAATTCACGGTTTTCCCCTTTCAAAATGGACAGTTGTTGGAATTCAATTAGTTATATTTGCAAGTGAGTTTGAGCATTTGTCACTCAAGTTGGGGAAGTTTTATCATGGCAATTTTTCGATAGGAGAGGAGTCTAAGTTACTGTTGAAAAGGCAAATGGATTCTAATTAATTCAACGATTTTTTTTAAAGATTTAATTTATTTATTTGACAGAGAGCTCACAGGCAGGGAAAGAGAGAGATGGGAAAGCAGGCTCCCTACCTAGCAGAGAGCCCGATGTGGGGCTCAATCCCAAGACCCTCGGACCATGACCGGAGCCGAAGGCAGAGGCTTTAACCCACTGAGCCACCCAGGTGCCCCTATTCAACGATTTTTTTATTGAGCACCTACCACGTGCCAGGCTGGATCTTAGGCCCTGGGAGTAAAACAGTGTACAAGGTGGGTCCAAATCCCTGCCCTGGGGAGTTTCCATTCTAGCCTAGGACTAAAGCTCCCAGTCTGGCAAGGAGACTTTTCCAGACTCAAATAAATCCCTTTCCTGGTCTTTCTCCCCTAACAGGGTCAGTAAAGCTCTTTTGTTGGCGGGGCGGGGGAGGGGGGCACGGATATGGCCTGGCGAGTAAACTTTGCTGAGCCTGTAGGCACCCATTCTGGGCATGTCCGGCAAGATTCCCATGAAGTAAGGGGCTGGCATTGCCAACAAGAGGCTCCAGGCAATGGTGGAACACCTACCCCATCCTGGTCTCTGTCCAGACTCAGAATGACTCCTTCCAGATGACTATCTGAGGAGCCCTTGGCCTTCTCTGGACAAGTAATGAAGTGGATGGGTAGGGATGAACCCTGTTTCCCAATGGCCAAGCTTATGTGGTGCTTCTCTCTCTTGAGTCTCTGGGCTATGTTTCCTCCTCCTTCAGACTAGGGCTCCTTGAAGCAAGGCTGTGTTTCCCCCTCAGACTGGGGCTCCCTGAGGGCAGGGCTGTGTCTCCCCCCCTCAGACTGGAGCTCCCTGAGGGCAAGGCCGTGTCTCCAGTCAGAGTGGAGACTTTCTCCTTTTCCTCCTCTTCCAGGCTCTGGCCTCTAGGGAGAGGATGGCCCTCCCAACTCCGGAGGTGATATCCTACAAATTAAGGGTTGAGCTGACTCAAACCCAGCTCTCCTGATGCCAAGCAGAACTCTGCCCCCTACATATGATTTCCTCAAACTCCCGATCTGGGAGTTTCTAACTAGCTCCAGTGTCATCTCTGCCCCAGCTATTCACAAAGCCATTGGGGGCCTGGCTGCCAGGCTAGGCAGCCTGGGGAAAAGGGGCAGTCTAAGGGCTGGTACTTTATATCTCTCTCCTCTGAGGGAGCTATTAGGCAAGTGATACATTTACTTTTCTGAGGTCCTCACTATTTAGCTACAGGATTAGTTCTAGTCCATTTACTCACCAAGCTCACTGGCCAAATGCTGGCGACCAGAAAAGCACATTTCCCTTGCATAATAAATGTTTAATAATGACAATTGGGATTGACCAGGATATGCCCCAGTTGGCAGTCCCAAAGCCACACTGGCTCCAGGGAACGATTAAAGTTCAGATCTACGGCCCCCTCCCACCCAATCTGCTTGCCTCCAGGCCCTTTGGGCACCAGGCAGCCTTCCTGCATGCCCCCTCGCCACCAGCCCACCCATGACAACAGAGCTGGTGGGAGTGAATCCCACAGCCGCTCCATGGGCCTCTGTTGTGTTTTTGTATAGTCCTGCCTCCTTCAGCTTGGGAGCTTCCCCTCTGACTAGGGCTCTCTGAGGGTAGGGCTGTGTCCTTCCTCAGACTGGGACTTCCTGAGGGCAGGGCTGTGCCTCCTCCTCAGACTGGGGCCCCCTAAGGGCAGCCCCTTCAGACTGGGCCTCCCTAAGGACAGGACTGTGTCTCCCCTCAGACTGGGGCTCCCTGAGGGCAGGGCTGTGTCTCCCTTTCAACCCCAAACCCCAACCGAGCCTGGGATCTACCTTCTGCACATCTTCCCACGCAGCCCAGAACAGAGCTAGTACCACCTGAGGCTGCCCTGTGCCCAGGCCCCAGGCTCATTTGCAAACAAAGACCAGATCTGTGTGACTGCTGGCAGGTGTTAAAGAGAACCCCACTTGGCCCTTTAGGAATTAGTCTAAAATATACAATTGTATTTCAGGAGCCTCAAGGGTGTTTCTGAAACCTTGGGGCCCAAGACAGTTATAACATATGTCCATTTTAGACTTTGGAAAATAGGGCGCTATAATTGGAAAAGTTAGCAAAGCGCTAAGTACAGGGAGCCGGTCTCTTTACATCTCAAATACCAGGTATTTAGGTGGCTTTCTTGGAACCTGGCATTAGGGACACATGTGAACGAGCCAGGCTCATTTCTGGGGAGTGAGTGGGAGCAGTCGGTGAAGGTTCTAGGGCAGGGTGGTTGGCACTGTCTCTGGGCCCAATGCTAGCACCCCTGCCGCCTGGCACATGGACCCTAGACCCACTTCCCCTTTTTCCTTCCTCTTCTCCTCTAACCTGGGTTTTCTGAGGTTCCCAGGAGCACTTCTCAGACTCGGATCTGGAGCTTGCACCCTAAAGCGTTCCAGGTTCTGGCCTTTTCTCCAAGGGTGGATGGAATATGGGACTCCTGTTGTCTGTCAGAGCATGGGGGCTATGCCCTTGGGTGCTGGTGCCAGGCTGTCTGAGTTCAAATCTTCCCATCCCCACTTAGGCAAGTTGCCTAACCTCTCTGGGCCACAATTTCCTCAACTATAAAATGGGATGAAAGTTCTAAGACTTACCTCCCAGGATTGTTGAGATGATTAATGCAATAACTACCCTAAAGCACTTTGCACAGTGCTTGGCACATAGCAAGAACTCAAGAATGTCAGCTACTATAATTATATTTTAAAAGGGTTAACGTATTTCTAAAGCAATCTTTCATTAGACCTAGACTCTCTGCTGATCCTACCCTTGATGGAGACCCTTCTGTACCTCTCCTACCTTGACCTTGTGCCGGGATCCAGGCAAGTTCCTTTTTGTCATAGTCATTCATTTGCTCTTTTATTCATTTATTCCTCCAATGTTTACTTATGTGGGCACAAAGGAGGCCACTGTAGACACAGTTAGCCCTTGGCTGTCAAGGGCTGCCCAATCCTGATCTAACGGATAGGGCACGTCAGCAGCTTTATGGAAAAGCAGGGGTGGTCCTTGGAGCCTGCCCCCATTGAAGAAGCAACAAATCCAAGTGGGAAAGGAAAAGATGAACACCGGGGAGAGGTTGAGGGCAGGGCCTGGGGTTCTAGAGGGAAGAGTAGCCACTCCTACATATTACCAGAGCATTAGCACCTTCCCAGGTCGTGTTTCAATTTCAAGGTGTAAGGAAGAGACATTTGGTGTTTTCGTGTAAAAGGAAGCATAGTGGATTTTGTTTTTCCGACAGTACAAAGGGCCCAGGCCATCCACCTGTGTTTCAGTTACCTCGTGCTTCATAGCAAGCTACACCAAAAGCTAATGACTTAAGACAACAATTATTTATTTGATTCCAATTCTGCAGTTGCAACAGGGTATGGCAGGGACAGCTGGTCTCTGGTCCACACCTCAGACTGTAGGATTTACTTCCTGAATGGCTTCACTCACATGCTGGCAAATGGGTGCAGGATCCCCTGGGGCCGAGGGCAGCACCTCAGTTCTCCATGTGGCCTTGCCTTATGGCTATGCTGGGCTTCTCAAGATTGGCAGCTGGGTTTGGAGAAGAGGCATCCCAAGAGTTAGGGTTCCAAGAGGACAAGACCCACTATGCAAATGCTTGCCAAACCTCTGCTTATAGCCATCACACTTGCTAAGGTCCCGTTGGCCAAAGCAAGTCACATGGCTAAGTCCAGAGTCATTGTGTGCAGAGGTCACTCAAGGGTGTGAATACTGGGAAGGATGATCTATTAGAGACCACCAAAGTAATAGTCTACTAAAACATGGGGTTCCCAGTCTCACCAGTGACCAGACACATCTAGATGTGGCGACTCCACCATACTCATATAGTGAATACATAAGTTCAGCTGCCAGGACAAAGAAACTCCCAAATACAGAGGCTTCAACAGAATAAAAGTTGATCTGTCCCACATATAAACATCCCACTAGGTAGTTCAAGGATGATTGGTGGCTTAATCATGTCAGGTACACACCACACCTGCCTTCAAACTTGTCGTTCTGCCTTCCTCAATGTGCAGGTTTCTTCATGTGGTCCAAAACGACTGCTCCAGTTCCTGTCATCACATCTGCATTCCAACCAGTGGTAAACGGAAAGGTGAAAGGGAGTGCTTCTTCCTTGCAATCTCCTTGGCCAGGACCTAGTCACGGGCCACATCGAAACTGCAAGAGAAGCAGGAAAATGTAGTCT
>ML099653.1:2273-30424 GCA_003697995.1 Taxidea taxus jeffersonii
GGGGGGGGGGGGGGGGGGGGGGGGGGGGGGGGGGGGGGGGGCAGGTGCTGCAGAAGACCAGGTGAGGGACCCCGCAGATTCCTGCACACATCCTCAAAGGGACAGTGCCCTGGCTCATGGTTCCAAATTCAGGATGGTTCCAAATTCAGGGAGCGGCTAGGGAGCCTCTGATAGGACCTAAAAGCAGCCACCTCTCTTCTCTCCTACTGGTATTTAAGAAGGACAAGCCCCAGAGATGAGTCCTGGAGCCTTGAATTTTGTTTAAAAAGATAATTGTAGGTTTCTCTCTTTGTAATAAACAATGCTGCAAAAGCAGAGAACCTATCTATGCTTTTGTCTTACATTTCCTGAGGACTGTTTCTCATGCCTTTACTCCCTGCATGTAAGTGAAGTGCTCAGCATTCCTTTCAAGCATCAGGAAGGGTCCCCAGGGGGCGCCTGGCTGGATCAGACGGCAGAGCACGTGATTCTTGGTCTGGGGGTTTTAAGTTCGAGCCCCATGTTGGGTCTATAGAATACTTAAAAATAAGATCTTTTTTTAATGAAAGATAAAGGGGTCCTCAGTATGAAAATATAGCAAAGGAAGGGCCTAGTTTCAGCTAAGTGGTGAACAGAGAGAACATCAGGGACTCCGAGAGAGTAGAAGAGACCTTTGGTGACTGACCCCACAATTGTGGGGATTTGGTTTAGGGTCAGGACTCAAATTCTCATTCCAGTTTAGTAGCTGGGTGATTTGGGGAATACCTTTTAAAAAATGCTCTCTACAGGTTCCTCTCCTGAGGAATCATATTTTTTTGTGGGAATGGTCAATATTAAATGCCCCCTAAGTAGTCCTATAGTAGGTGCTCAGTTAATATGGGTGTCCTTCCCCCTTCCTTTATTAAGGAGCTCCACCATAGCCTACAGCTTCTGTTTAAGGAAGAGGAAAAAGTATGCTCCCTGTGCTATTAGATCCAGATCTTTCTCGGGCCTCAGGAGCTGGGAGCTAGAAAAAATTGGGCACATCTCTGGAGCTCTTGGTTGGAACAGGGAGAAACCAAGGTGGCCACTAAACAATGTGGCCATGCAGCTTCCAGGTCAGTTCCTTGCGGGCCATCAGGCCACTCCACCCGAGGGAGTGTTGCTCAGGAAATTTATTACCAAAACAAACAGAACCATACAAGGGGGCCTTTGTTGGGTGGCCTCACCCAGGCCAGGGGGATCTGTGAGGATGAGTGAGGGACACCAGGAGCTGGAGGGAGGGAAGGTGAGCTGGTTCAGGTAAGCTGCCATTCCCCAGGCCTCTTTCCCTATCCCTCCCACCTCGTAGAACTTTTAGGGTCCTTCCAATTACCCAATCCATGAAGTGTCCCGTGGAGGACCTGACTTCCCCCTACTCCAGTCCTGTCCGCTGTGAATAGCCAGAGTTTACCGAGAGCTTACAGTAGACCAGGCCCCATGGCAAGTACTCCAGAGTTCCTCAGTCAGTCCCCTCATCACCTTTAGACAGGTGCTGTCATTATCCCCATTTTCCAGCTGAGTTAGTTGAGGCGGAGAAGTGAAGGCACTTGCTTGCCATGGTGGAGCCAGGACTGAAGCCCGAGCTAGTGGGTCCCCATGACTGCGGCCCACAGCCCCCTCCACGCTTGATCTGCCTCTGCTCGGGGGATGGGAAACTGAGGCTCAGAGCAAAGAAAGGAGTCCACTTACCTTCTGCAGAAGGGGAGGTAGGGTGGCAGAGGGTAATGGCCTGGGGCTTAGAATCCTGATTCTGGCACCAGTGGGGGTAAGCCAACCAGCTCAGAGGCTGAGTGTCCTCTGAGACACCAGACCACTTTGACCCATCCTGAGATTGCTTGAGGGAGGTGGGGGCTGGGGATGAGCCTGGGCCCTGGGCCCCCTGGCCCTGCTTCTATCCAATATTGGCACGACACGGCCACCATTACTCCTGGTGCATGAGATCCTGCTCCAGCCTCTAAGTGATGTCTGCAGGAACCTTTCATGGAAACTCCACAGTTACCCCTAAGCTGGGGGGGCAGGGGCTAGGTGTGTACTAAAAGCCAAAGGGAAATCTAGCTGGCCAGGAAGTCAGAGGGAGGCAGCTGCAAAGTTCCACAAGGCCAGAGGAGGAGGAACCGAGTGCAAATATGGGCAGGAGCTGTGAGAGGCTATGGGTTATCGACCACAGTTTCACTGGGACACGACCCAACAGGGGGAAGGGGGAGGCAGGAGGGGCCGTTTCCAACTGGCCTGCACTGCCTGGGAGGGGTCAACCCTGGGCGGTGGGCTCCCCCTGCTGGCCATCCAACCACTAGGGAGAGGAGGAGCTGGGGGGGAGGGGGTCCCTTAAGCCCCCCAGCTCCCCTCCTTCCTAGGTGGAGGATGGGAGGATGCGGCTGGGCCAGGTTGAACATTAATATCACACACGGCTGACGAAGTTTTATTACAGACTTGGCACAGTGATTGTCAAAGTACAGGAGAGGAACAGCTGAACCCAGGCTCAGAGATAGGGGGTGGGGGGACACAGAGCTCCTAGTAATGGGACAGGGCAGAGAAGGGCACCCCAGCACTATCTCCTTCAGTGGCCATAGGGTTAGTGTCGTGCCTTCCCGCACTCAGGCTTAACAGGGGGATCACCCCCGACAGGGCCCCACCTCGGAGGAGCCCATGAATGGCAAACACTGGAGCAGCGCACACACCCACACAGGAATGAAACAGTTTACAGAGCTGGCGAGAGTTCCATGCCAACGCGCAAAATAACAGTTCTCAGATTCTGGCTTAGTCACAGCAAACGTTTACCCAGCCTGGCTCCCCTCCACAGCCTGGAGGCAGTTTGTTCAAGTTGTCCTTGGTCACCAGACTTGTGCTCAAGAAGTGTGCAAACACAGTTCAGCACGGGCCTCCGCCCAGGCCTGAGGAGGAATCCCATGGTGAGGGTGGGAGGTCGTTTGTGGAGGTGGGGGACACTGCAACCAGTCACCTGGGGGGGGGGCTTATTAAATGCAGGATGGGAGGGGCGCCTGAGTGGCTCAGTGGGTTAAAGCCTCTGCTTTTGGCTCAGGTCATGATCCCAGGGTCCTGGGATTGAGTCCCGCATCCGGCTCTCTGCTCAGCAGGGAGCCTGTTTCCCTCTCTCTCTGCCTACCTCTCTGCCCACTTGTGATCTGTCTCTCTGTCAAATAAATAAATAAAATCTTTAAAAAAAATGCAGGACGGGATTCATGGGTGGGCCGAGAGTGGGATCCCAAGTGGTGCTGCTGCTGGTCTGTGGACCACATGGAGTAGCGAGGATCTAAACTCGGGCTCAACTTTTGGCTGCACAGAGGTCCCTGGGGAGCTTTTACGTTCCCCAAAGTTCAGACCTCACTCAGACCAGTGAAACCATGTGTGATGAACGCTTCCTGGGTAATTCTGGCAGGGATGGAAACCCGTGTCTAGGAGTCATCCGCCACAGAGGTGGGGAGCAGTTGAAGGGGATCCATGAGTACTGAAACTATCTCTGTAACAATTCTATACCTGGAAAATGAAACAGACATCTATGTATATGTACACACACACATGTATGTCGTCCTTCTCAGAAACGAACATGGTGGGGCGCCTGGGGTGCCTGGGTGGCTCAGTGGGTTAAAGCCTCTGCCTTCGGCTCAGGTCATGATCCCAGTGTCCTGGGATCGAGCCTCGCATCGGGTTCTCTGCTCGGCAGGGACCCTGCTTCCTCCTCTCTCTCTGCCTACTTGTGATCTCTGTCTGTCAAATAAATAAATAAAAATCTTAAAAAAAAAAAAAAAACATGGAAAGTAAAGCTTGACTGAAATCTGCCTGGCTCGTAGGTACCATCCATGAAGCCCTTCTATAAAACTCCTGACTCTCCAAGATCGAACACTTCTAGAGACACCTGCTACCTAACTAGGTAGCCCACTCCTGCCTACATGATCCTGGTTGTCTGAAGTCTCTCCCCCAATTGAGAGGAAACCTATGTCTGTGCAACTCCCAACACTGGGTCCTCTGGAGCTGCAGAGAATACATTTAATCTCTTTTCCATGCTGTTGTGCTTCAGATAAGGGGAAGCAGTTATCAGTAGGGTACAGGGCTATAAAAATATCCTATTAGTAAGTTAATGATGTTTCCTTTAGTTGCAAGCAACAGAAATTGATTCTGGCTAGTTTAAGCCAAAAACTTCCTTTTAAAACAAAACAAACAAAAAAAAGGGATAATGGGTGTTTTGAGGCAGGAGGAGTTATACAGCCCAGACAAAGGGAGGAGGGATCCAAGGGTCACTCAGGGAATGACAAGTGGCTGGAAGCTGTTGCTTCTTGGCTGCCATTAAGGACTTGCTAAAATGCCTCTCATGCTCTGGGTCTCTCCCTGTCAAATTTCAAATTGACAAGAAACAAAACAAAACAAAACAGATTGGCTACATTGCCTTGGGTGCTTAGGCTGAAACCAGTCCGCTCTGGGCGGTATGACCCAGTCACACCCTAACAGACCCGCCCCAGGTCCCTGGAAAAGGGAACCACACCAAATACTACCTCTAGAGGGAGCTATTCCAATAAATCATATTCAAGGTCAAGAAAATAATTAAGGGATTTTTTCCCCCCCATTTGTGATTCTCTCTGCCACTGTTTACGCTCCACTAGACTATCTACTTGAGAGCCAACTGAAGATACAGAATCTGCAGCTTGAACTCTGAAGAGCCTTAAATATAAGGAGTAGGGAGGGAAATGGGTTGAGTCTAGAAGGTTGTGCTCGCCATCCCACACCCTCTCTTAGCACCCAGCACCAGCACCAGCTCCAGCGGGCGCCATCAGACTGCAAGTCAGGGTGCGAGCCTCTCATACAGCCAGTCTTCCTCCCCACGGTGCGTCATGGGCCCCAAAGGGGAGTCTCCTGTCAGCAGGCCCCGCCGGAAGAGGATCCGGTCATGCAGACGGTTGGTTTGGCCCTGCCAGAACTCCATCACTCGCGGGTACAGGATGTAGCCACCCCTTCAAGGAGAAGCAGCAGGTTTGGTGCTCTGTGCAATTTTCCAGCAGGTCACCGCCCCCGCCCCCGGGGTCCCCATCCCAGCCCATCCCAGAGCCCCTTGATGGACGTCACAGGGATGAATCTGATGAGGTTTCAGTGGTGGGGAAGCGGGGAGTAGGTCTGTAATGCCACAGATAGAGCGGTTCAGAGTAAACATGAAGATTCTGTGCCCCCGTCTGGACGGCCAGCAGCTATCACTCACCAGTACTTCGGCTTTGGCACTTCTTGTTCTTGGTAGAGCTGCTCCAGTTCCTCATTCTTCTTTCTCAGATACTGTCCAGGGGAAGGAAACTCAGGAAGGCCCGGACCAAGTCAGTGATTCACTTACTAACCATTTACTAAGCATGTGCCGTGGCCCAGGGGACGCAGGTGAGCAAGAGAGGCTGGCCTCTCTCCTCTCGGAGCATAGTCCAACCAGAGGGTCAGACAAAGGAAGCCCATTTCCCCCACTCCCCCAAGGAGACCACCCTTTCATTTTGCTGGAGAGAGAGGGCCCTGGCACTCCTAGTGGACAGCCGCTGGGGGATGAGCTAAGGTCCCTGCCCCCCAGAGAACTAAGGGGGAACCCAACTCACCTCCCGATCAGGGATCACAGAACTCTGGTGACTGATCATAGCCCCAATTTGGCTGCTCTTTGGGCGGGAGTGGAAGTAGCACTCAGCCTCCTCTTCTGGCAGCTTCTTCACGGAGCCCTCCACACGCACCTGCTCAGGGACGGCCCTGGCTAGATGGCACTCAATGCCATCTGCCCTCCCCACCAACACAGGTCCCCTTCCTCTCTTTCTTCCCTTCTCCACTGCCCCACCACTGCTGGCTCCAACTAGGCCAGCTCATTAAGAGAGACAGGAGGCTTGCCCGCCTGGTGCCCTCCACTGGGCTCCTCCATAGTGAGCCCCGTTGTCCCGGGAATGCTTACTCACCTGACGGTTGAGGGGCTCCCAGTAGAAGACAAGGGAAGCAAAGGGATTGGAGTCCTGGAAATGAAAGAGAACTCACAGTTGGCCATCTGAACAGCAGGGAGAACACCTCCACCATGCAGAAAGGAGGCAGGAAGCCTGCAGCATGCAGGCCCACGGGTGAGGCATTCACTGTCACATCTCATCTAAACCCTCAAAGGTAGGCCTACTTTTCCAGGGGTGGAGACAGACTCAGACAGGTTAAGGAACCTGCCCACGTTCACATAGGAAGTGCTAGAGCCGCACTGAGAACCTAAGCCAGATGGACTCCAGAGTGAGGCTCTTGCCATTTCTCTCATCCATAGATGTGCAAGTCTGCAGAAATGCATCTTTATGGCCGGCATGGACTTGGGGAGTCCCAAGTGGGGCATGGGGATTGAGGACTTTACCGAGGAGGTTACACAGGAGCTGAGAGCCACAGGGACATGAGCCACTTAGGGAAGCAGATGACAGAGATGGGGTGGCCAGAGAGAGCACTCCTTCATGGCAGAGAGAAGGGCAAGTGCCAAGGCCCACAGGCAGAACGGCGCCTGAGCACAGCCAGCAAGTGGGATGTGGCGGGGGTGGCACCGGAGGGTGATGAAGGAAGCCAGGGCTGGCCCCTGCGGGCCCCTCACCAGCTCTTTTCCCTTCCGACTCTCGAAGTTAGTGAAGAAGCGGAAGCCATCCTTGCCAAAGCCCTTCAGCAGCACCATGCGGGCAGAGGGTTTTCCGTCTCTGGGCAAAGACCAGAGTGTGTGGTCAGAGTCCATGTCATTGTCCTGGCTACCACCCCTCTCCCCAGGTGCTCCCCTGCGCTCCCCATGCCTGTGCCGTCTTTTCTTTTTTTTTTTTTTTAAGATTTTATTTATTTGACAGATAGAGATCACAAGCAGGCAGAGAGGCAGACAGAGAGAAAGGAGGAAGCAGGCGTCTGGCTGAGCAGAGCCCGATGCGGGGCTCGATCCCAGGACCCGGGATCATGACCTGAGCCGAAGGCAGAGGCCTTAACCCACTGAGCCACCCAGGCGCCCCTGCCTGTGCCTTCTTATTCTGCACTGTCAGGGCACGCCAGCCACCCATGGCCCCCCACCCCCACCCTGAGGATCTATCCTAGAGGTACGGGCAGGACACTGCTGCCTGGGACTTGTCATAGATTGAACTGTGTCTCCCTAAAATTCTATATTGAAGCCCCCAAAGTGGCTGTATTTGGAGACAGAGCTTTTAGAGAGGTAGTTAAGATTAAATGAGGTCATAAAGGTAAGACTCTAATCCCATAGGCCTGGTGTCCATAAAGATCTCTGTCTTTCTCTCTCCTTCTCCCTCTCTCTCTCCCGCCCGCCCACCCCCTGCATGCACCACGGAAAGGTCACTTGAGGACACAGCAAAAAGGTGGCTATCTATAAGCCAGAAAGAGAGGCCTCACAAGGAACCCATCCTGACAGCACCTTGATCCTGGACTTCTAGCTTTCAGAGCTGTGAGCAAATAAATTTCTGCTGGTTACACCTACCAGTTTGTGGTATTTTACTACCCAGCAGGCTAACAAGGCTCTTGGGGCGGTGACCAACAATAATGCAATCAGCCAGAGCTTAGCGATCACAGACAGGGCAGTTACATTAGGACCTCTGCTCAGACTCTGGGGAATATCCCGGGCACAGTACCAGGGCTCATCAAGGCCTTACACTTTTTTTTTTTTTTTAAAGATTTTATTTATTTGAGAGAGAGAGTATGAGCTGGGGGGTTGGGGAGAAGTAGAGGGAAAGGGAGAAGCAAATTCCTCACTAAGCAGCAAGCCTGAGGGCTCAATCCCAGGACCCTGAGATCATGACCTGAGCTGAAACCAAGAGTCAGATGCTTACCCCAATGAGCCACCCAGGTGCCCCAAGACCTTACACTTTTTTTAAAAATTTTATTTTTTTTTAATGATTTTTATTTATTTGTTTGACAGACAGAGATCACTAGGTAGAGAGGCAGGCAGAGAGAGAGGAAGAGAAGCAGGCTCCCTGCTGAGCAGAAAGCTCGATGCAGGGCTCGATCCCAGGACCCTGGGATCATGTACACTTTAATGAGTGGGGACAAGAGTTGAATAACAGGCTAATGTAAGAGGTGTCTCAAGGTTACATGACTGATTGTCAAATACAAAATACAACCAAGCACTACGCTAGATTTCAGGAGAGGTAGAGAGCTTCATGGAGAATTTCCAGGATATGTAGCTTTTAAAGGACAGGTGGGAATTGGGTAAATATGGAGATAAGCGAGACATGGGTGTTGGGGGTGAGAGCATCAGGGGCAGAGATGAATGAGGGACTACATTTTTATTACTGAAACGGAATTAAGTAAAGTCTGATCTTTGGTTTACAGGTAAGGACACAGAGGCCCAGAGAGGACAAGTAACTTGTCTGAGTTCACACAGCATGTTAGTAACACAGCTATAACCATAAATTTGCATTCCACCAAGCTGAGAGCTTCCGAGTTTCTTACTTCACCTGTACCCACCCACAGACGGGCCCCCGGCTATGCCCACCTGGTGCAGGTAGCCAGACACATGGCATTGGCCTCCCCTATGTCAGGACACTGAACGGCCTCCTCAAACCAGGCAGCAAACTGCTTCATGGGGTCCAGGGAAGTCAGCTGAGTTTCCTCAAATGCCTGGGAAAGGAGAGTTTTATTTAATGAACACGTATAACTCTTACTGTGTACGTGGTACTGTTCCAGGAACTTTTCATAACAAAAAAAGGTACCCAGGGACGCCTGGGTGGCTCAGTTGGTTAAGCGGCTGCCTTCGGCTCAGGTCATGATCCCAGCGTCCTGGGATCGAGTCCCACATCGGGCTCCTTGCTCGGCAGGGAGCCTGCTTCTCCCTCTGCCTGACACTCTGTCTGCCTGTGCTTGTTCCTGCGCTATCTGACAAATAAATAAATAAAATCTTTAAAAAACAAACAAACAAAAAACAGTACCCAGGAAATAGGTTCTGCTAGCTCCATTTTACAGGTGAGGACAGAGGCATAAAAAACGTGGCATAACTCGCCAGGTCCCACAGCAGTGATGGATGAATCAAAGTTTCATGTCATGAGCATCAAACCTATCACCCGGGGAGCATTAAAAAAAAAAAAAAAAAAGCCATATTCCTGGGCTCCACCCCCACAAATTTTCGGTAGGTCTGAGGTTCAATGAAAAACTGCATGTTTGGGGCGCCTGGGTGGCTCAGTGGGTTAAAGCCTCTGCCTTCGGCTCAGGTCATGATCCCAGGATTCTGGGATCGAGCCCGCATGGGGCTCTCTGCTCATCCAGAAGCCTGCTTCCTCCTCTCTCTCTGCCTGCCTCTCTGCCTGCTTGTGATCTCTGTCTGTCAAATAAATAAATAAAATCTTAAAAAAAAAAAAAAAAGAAAAACTGCATGTTTAACAACTATTTCTGGAAATGCTCACACACAACTAGAGTTAGAAACCGCAGCTCCGGGCCTCAATTCTAAAACAGTGCGTTGGTTTCTCCTCCAAGGGGGGAAAAGGAAAAGAACTTCTCCAAAAGGGAAGGAAAGGGACTGACGGCAGTGAGATCTAGGCGCTCTCTCCTCCCCTCCCTCCGTGAGTCAGTACCCCTCCCCCACGTGTTACTTACCAAATATTTAGAAGCTGATTATCACTGATCTAAGCACTTTGCAAATATCAAAGTCCACAACATCCCTGCGAGTTAGGTACTCACTTCCCAGGTGAGGAAACTGAGGCCCAGAGGGGTTGTTAGTGACGCACCCGTGAGTGGCACGATCCTATCCGGGGGGCCTCGCCAGAGCTCGAGTTCTCAAGGCAACCCGCAGCTTCTCTACATCCTTGTTCCCCAGAGCCCCTCCCCCCTGGTTGTCTTGGAACCCCTTCTCCTATGGGGGTGACCCCAATCCCACTCCGTGGGGTTCCTCCCCCGCCCTGCGGGAGGTCTTGCCCCCGTGGCCGCACCTCTCGGTCCCCGCGGTAACTCTTGCGCATCGGGCCCAGGTCCATGCTGATACCGCCCCCGTACAGGTGGTGGAGGTAGCGGGGCCACTCGGCAAGTCGCCCGAACGTCACGGTGACGGCTCGCAGCCCGCACGTCATGAGGCCGCCAGCCACGTGACCCGGCGTCGCCCAGCGCTGGGTTCCGTTGGGTTCGCAACCAATTTCTCAGCCCGGGAGCTTACCCGGGGGACGGAAGAATTCTCCGGCTAACAGGTCCTAAGTCCTCGGAGCCAATGGGAGCTCAGGGTCGGAGGAGGGAGACAGGCGCGGAGAGGCCATTGGTTGGAGTTTTCCGGGAGCGAGGCCAATTAGAGAGAGAACAGAGGAACCCAGCGGCCAATGGGCGGCGCCTCCGGGGGCGGGAGCAGAGAGACAAGGAAATGCTGTCACCGCCGTTAACACGCACGTGGAGGTTTGTTAAAGGTATAGGGACTGCAGCCGCCCAGGCGGGGGGCGGGGAATGAGTCGCTGGGGACTTGAGGGGAGTGGTCAGTGTTAAGTGGCTGGCCCCTAGCAGGTGCCTGGAGGGGAGCCTAGTGCAGGAAGTAGCCCCTTGGGGGGAGAAGCCGGTAGGCTGGGAAAGGACAAATGGAAAACGGAATTAGGGGCCAGGCTCTGAGGCAAGGTGATGGGGAGACGCAGAAGGAGGGGCAGTCCGGTTGGGGGAAGAAATTGGGGCTAGAGAGTGGGAGAGGTTGAAGTGAGTTGTGGATCACACAGGAATAGGGGCTGTGAATTGTGCGTGAGGGTATGAGGGGGTTCTCTGGAGTCGGGGAGATGCAGCAGGGTCAGGAAGAGACTGTGGGATGGGAAGAAAACCTGCTGAGGGGAAAGGGGAAAAGGGAAATTTGAGATCAAGCCATCCCAGACCAGAGCCATCTTCCTTGTCCAGCTCTGAACTCCCTCTCTCTGACTCAGTTCTTTAACCCCGGGTCAGAGCATGCTGCTCCCTTTGCTCATGATTTCTCCTTTCCTGGTGCAGCGGAGTTCACACTAGCCAGTGTTCGGGTAGATGGAAAGGTTGCCCCACCTCTCCCAGGCCTCCCTCATCTTAGCCGGTTCCCCCGTTCTTCATGTTTTGCCCTTCCTAAGTAGTTGGGAGTCTAGTTCCTAGGTAATGCCAGCTATAGCTGAGGGCCAGGGGAGCAGGTGGCTGTGCAAAGCCACTTCCAGCCTGTGGACAAAGGGCTGAGACATGGAAAATCTACCAGTGCCCATTCCGGCTTTGGCCTGGCTGGGGCAGCCTTGGGTCAAGTCCTCTCTGTAGTCCCGGTTTCCACCAACATCAGGAAGGGGAGCCGCAAGAACCATCTAGGCAGGCGCCCGGGGACTGTGTCAGGTAAGGGGAACTTCCTCCCTAACCAGGTCTCTGCATTACCAGGTGGTAAGCTTCGTAAAGCCCTACATTAGATACCTATCTATCATCTTTAATTATATAGATGTAGCCTGAGCCAAATGGAATCTGGAAGACCAATTTGCTACAATGAAATAATACATGTCTCAAGGCTTAATGATGTTGATCTGTGGATTCTCCACTGGTTGGAATTTTTTTTGCTGCATCGTTTTCCTCCATCTACATGACTGAGAGAGTTGATTGGACTGACTTTCTTGTCTTTCCACATGGGAGCATTGCTGTTCTCAGCTCCTCCCAAGCCCCTGCCCTTGGACCTGTGTAAGTGTGATTAGTGCCCTTCAACACAGATAATTCGTTCATGGGGCCACACTCTTAGCACTCCTGGGCTATGCTACCCTGGATTTGGAAGACTAGGGCACCAGACTAGGATTATTTGAATAGTTTAAATAGCTTAAAAAGAGCTCAGTTAGGTATTTATTCATTCCATAGACATTTGTTAAAGACTTTTTCTTTTTTAGGATTTTATTTATTTGTCAGAGAGAGAGAGAGAGCGAGCACAAGCAGGAGGTGAGCAGCAGGCAGAGGGAAAAACAGGCTCCAGGCTGAGCAGGGAGCCCGATGTGGGACTCGATCCCAGGATTCTGGGATCATGACCTGAGCTGAAGGCAGACATTTAACGGACTCAGCCACCCAGGCGTCCCTGTTAAAGATGATGACGACGACTATGACTACTACTGCTACTACTACTTCTTCTTTTTCTCCTCCTCCTCCTTCTTTTTTTTTCGGGCACTGAGCTAGGTCTGAGAATACTAAGATGAAGGAGGTGATTCCTGCCCACAAGGGGTTTATAGTCTACAGGGGAAGCAGATCTGAAGGCTGATGGGTTATGGGTACTTAAACAGATACCTCTGTGAGGAAAAGGGGAGCAGAGAGAAAAGATGTCTCCAGGGGTCAGACAGGAAGCCTTCATAAAGGACAGAGACATCTGATATGTCTTACTGAGTGTTTGCTAAACGGACAATGGAACGGGCATGCCAGGAAGAGAGAACAGTGTGAATAAAGGCACGGCGCGTTGGAAATGTGGAGCAAACAGCTGGGTTCTCCTAGATCAAGACAGTGAGGTGCGCAGCAGGCCCGACTAACAGGCAGGGCTGGTGATCCGACAGGGGGAAAGGGCCAGGCTTTAAGACAACAATTCTGGCTTTTTTTGTTTGTTTGTTTTAATCCTTCTTGCTGTTGTCAAGCCAGAGTATCTGATTTCTGTTTTTTTAAGACCAGATGGACAGAAAAAGTACTAGATTCCAACAGCCTCTCCCATCCTCGGCGATTAGCAAGGAAGTTAGCCATTCGTTGCCTTTCTAGATTTTTCCCTTCTGCCTTGAAAATAAGAAGTAGGCTTGTGTGGTGCTTTCCTGCCTAGTGGGATCTTGTGTCTGGATCACAAAGCAGCCCCACAGCTCGAAAGACAGAGGGGCCGGCCTTGCTGCTACCGCTGAAACCCCAGCAGGGCTTTTGTCTGGGTGGGAGAAGTGAATGTTTTATTGTTCCTGCTTTTTCTTTCTTTTTTTTTTTTTAAGATTTTATTTATTTATTTGACAGAGAGAGAGATCACAAGTAGGCAGAGAGTCAGGCCGAGAGAGAGAGGAAGAAGCAGGCTCCCTGCTGAGCAGAGAGCCCAATGCGGGGCTCGATCCCGAGACCCTGGGATCACGACCCGAGCCGAAGGCAGAGGCCTCAACCCACTGAGCCACCCAGGCGCCCCTGTTCCTGCTTTTTCTTAAACACTTTGCCACCCTCCTCCCTGCCCCAACTTTGTAAAATTATTAATCTTGTCTCGAGAGAGTCTTAAGTATATAGAAGATGCGTGGTAATGCTTCATCGTACAGAAGAGGCGCCCTGGTTTCTCAGTATGAAACAAAAGGGCTGTGTTGTGGGGTTGGGGACTGTGCCTTGCCTGTCTTCTTCCCATGTTTTTGCCTTTATGTTCTTTTTTTTTTTTTTTAAGATTTTATTTATTTATTTGTCAGAAAGAGTGAGCACAGGCAGAGAGAGTGGCAGGCAGAGGCAGAGGGAGAAGCAGGCTCCCTGCGGACCAAGGAGCCTGATGCGGGACTCGATCCCAGGACGCTGGGATCATGACCTGAGCCGAAGGCAGCCGCTTAACCAACTGAGCCACCCAGGCGTCCCTGCCTTTATGTTCTTTTTTTTTTTTTAAGATTATTTATTTATTTATCAGAGAGAGCGGGAGCGAGCACAGGCAGACAGAGTGGCAGGCAGAGGCAGAGGGAGAAGCAGGCTCCCTGCTGAACAAGGAGCCCGATGTGGGACTCGATCCCAGGACCCTAGGATCATGACCTGAGCCGAAGGCAGCCGCTTAACCAACTGAGCCACCCAGGCGTCCCTGCCTTTATGTTCTTAAGTCACCTTTTTGTCTAATTGTTTGGGTGAATTCTGTATTTCACTTGGATCTTAGTGACTGTGTCTGGGGACCTGGCTCTGGTGACCGAGTGGCTGGTGGGTCAGGGAGGGAAAGGCAGGCACACAGAGACGTCGAGCGACACCGCAGAAGTTGGGAGCCCAGAGCCTGGTGCAGGAGTCTGCGATGGGGCTGGAGGCGAGGGTATCACTGACGGGGATAAGCTGAGGCGCCATGGGTGGGACTGTTTGTTGAAGTGGAGCATGTTGGAGGAGGAGGTTTGGGGGAAAGAGGAAGCCGACCAGACCTGCTGAGTGTGGGGACTGATGGGACACGCCTGTTTGGCCAGGTTGGATCATCGGGTCTGGAGCTTAGGGGAGAGGTCTAGGCTGATGAGACCGGGTTGCGCGTCGCGATCTCCTGAGGTGGCGCTTGAAGCCATGCGGAAGGATGAGAATGTCTGAGAAGAGGGCCTGGGAGAATTAGGGAGGATGGGGGGCAGGGAGGGAAGAGGCCCAGGAAGATGGCAGTGATGCCAGTGAAATGCAACCTTCCAGGAGGCCAACGGCAGGCCAGAGGGGTGCTGGGGGCCCGAGGCTCAGGCACTCTTAAGCCCAGCCTTGGGGTGCACTCAGGACACACAGAAGGGGGGTACTTGGTGCTCTGCCAGCAGCTACCTGAGCCCCGAGTGGTATGGTTGTTGGGGGGGGGTCCAGAAGGGAGCCGCGTCCGCAGAGGCTTGCAGTGGGATCCAGAGGAGGCTGGCCCTTCCCCGTGTGGCCTGCTTGTGGTTAGCCCCTCTTACAACCCTTGTGTGTACTCACGGGTCACTTCCCAAATGCATCCTTTCGTTCTTTCGTTTTCCGCCCCAGCCCTCATTAGAAGCGTCTTCCTGGGAAGGACCACATCCCTCACTGTCTCTGGCTCCTTCTCAAAATCCCTGCCAGGAAACGCTATTCTGCAATGTTTATGCATAAACTGCCCTTGTTAAGCTTCAATGTACCTGGGTGCCAGGCATGGTGAGTGGGCCTGGGGGCCCGGTGGGGGCCGGGCTGAGTGTTTCCGTGGGCTGGAGGGATGTAACGCTTTCCAAGGCTGAGTGAGGCATTAGGGCATCAGCCCATTCCCAGCCCTAGCTGAGTTGGTAACTGGGGCAACAGGCAGAGCGAGGGTGCCTGAAGGTAGGTTCGTAGGCAGGACCCAAGGAATATGACCTGGAGGCTGCTTAGGCTTCCTTTGAGAAATCCTGGTGGGTCCTGGCTTTTGGCCTGACCCCTGGACACTTTGCCTTTCCTCTCACCGGGGCCTGTGATGAGACAGTGTTTGACTCCCCTGATTCAAGCCCTGATTCTCGGCCCTGTCCCACCGTGCTTTGCTTTCTTTTCAGCCACCCCTGTTCTGCAGGCCATCTTCCCAGGCTCACTTCCTGCCCCTTCCTCTCCCTCTTCCACTCTCCCACTAGGAAATCCAGCTGCCTGCCACCTGTCCCAACAGGACTGCAGGCCCTCTAGTGACTTCATCCAGCCCCAAAGACCTTGGTCGGGTCACAAGAGGTCTCCCAAGGCAGTGAATCACTGCGTGAGGGTCCCTGGAACCCCCCACCGCGTAGACCTCAGCCACGATCCGTCAGCCACGGGCCCCTGCTGCGTCCAGGGACCTGAGAGGCTGCGTGCGGCTCCGGGTCAGACTCAAGTGTGGGGCCTCAAAGGGCTCTGCGAAGGTGATTGTAAAGACGGACTGAGGAGTTTGAAAGAAGCCTGAGCTGTATTTGCTGCCTTAGTTGTTTGTTTGTTTGTTTCTTAAAGGAGTTTTCGCCTGGAATGGCCTTCAGGCGGGAGGATCTCAGAAAGGAGGGACCCGGCCCCCTTTCCTTCCAGGCTAGTATTTGCAGTCAAAGAGCCACAGTGCTGGGACGCCTGGGTGGCTCAGTCGGTTGAGCGGCTGCCTTTGGCTCGGGTCATGATCCCAGCGTCCTGGGATCGAGTCCCACATCGGGCTCCTTGCTTGGCAGGGAGCCTGCTTCTCCCTCTGCCTCTGCCTACCTGTTCTCTCCCTCTCTCTCTGACAAATAAATAAATAAAATCTAAAAAAAATAAAAATTAAAAAAAAGAGCCACAGGGCTATCGCTGAGCAGACAGGAGGGAGCAGTGAGGGGTGGCCTTGGGGCAGACGACCCTGAGGAGGGAAGGGGGCAGAGGACGGTATTAAGCAGGATAGCCCCCACTCTTGAACTGCTGGGGGTGGCCTGCTCCCAGATTTTCAACCAGGGCCTACCATGCCTCTGGCCTGGGGTGAGCTGGGGCTGCATGATACGGTCAACAGTCCCCCGCTCCCCCCTGCCCAGCAATTCTCTAGTAAACCAGGGCTGGAGTAAGGCAGAGGAGGGCTCACTTGCCGCCAGTGTCCCTTCTTTGCCTGTGCCATCACCCATGCCAGGCAGAATGTGCTCTCCCACTCCCTGTCTGCCTCTGGCACCCCATGGGAGGCAGAGATAGTCAGGGCTAAGTTTTGAACCTGAGTATCTCACGGGAGAGGGGAAATCCCGAGTGCCAACACGCATTTCTGCACGTTGGGGCCTGGCACCCTCATCACCCAAGTTTGCCCAGGAGTCGGGGGAGTTTCCGCACAGGAAGCATAAAAGCACGTGACTTGGAAAAAAGCAGGATCTTAGGAAAGGATCATTCTTTGTGCCGAAGAGCAAAGCTAAGGAGGCCATAGGGCAAGAAGTGGGCAATGTGTTAATATTCCCCTTCCCTCCACCAAACCCATCTTGGAATACAGCCAGACACTTTTCCGGGAGGGAGAGACACTCCTCACGTCTCCCCGCTGCCTGTGCGGCAATGAGACAGAGGGCGGATGGAAGCTGGTCACGGGGCCGCGCGGCCAGGGGAGAAGCACCGTTGGGCTGGGTCTCCCAAAGGGCTTGTGTGCAATGATCACGGGCAGAGAACCTGTGATCTGAGGTCATAACCTTTTTATTTCTGTAGATATGAGGGTGGACTGGCTCTGAGGAAAAGCTCTTTGGTTGCCAAGGCAGGCGGCCAGTGACAGAGGACAAGCAGGGAGGGAGTGGAGAGCTCAGCACCCAGCCAGGTAGGGCCCTGGCACAGAGCCGTGACCCTCGCTGCATCCCTTTGAGGTGAAGAGGCGCGGTTGTTAGGAGAAAGCACACACTGTTCTCTGTGTGACTCACGTCTCCCTTCAGCCCAGATGCTCTTCTGGCCCCGCTGGGTTTAAACACGTGCACAGACGTTCCTCTCAGAGCTCTGTGCACCATCCCCGCACCACACCGCACCGCAAAAACCCCACCAAAATCGCAGAGCTGTGGCACTTGTGCTGCCCTGTCTGGGCTGGGGGATGGAAGGAAAACACAATCCGTGGCTGGGCTCCTGTCCTGGGTAAAGCTGGGCGCCCAGCCCTCCACCCTGGGAATGGAACTGCCTTTCCTCCAGACTCTCCAGCCTCCTGGAGGTGACGAAGCCAAGGGCCTCCTGGCTCTCTACCCGCCCCCCCCAACAGTTCTCGCTACCAGGTTGTGCGGGTGAAGCCTTCCTCCCGGGACTGAGGAGCTGAGCATAGAAACTCACTTGCCCCGAAGGCAGGCAGTGCTGGGGCTTGGGTCTGCCGGCAGAGCGGGTGCCCGCTCCCATTCCCGCAAAATGGGCTTGCAGAAGCAGGAATGCCAGCACCAGGCCCTGCCCTGAGGTCCCACCCGGGTGCTGTAGGGGCTCGTGCCAACACCTGGGTTGGGGGGGGTCCATGTTTTTTTTCGGGGGTGGGGGGGCTGTGGCCTGCATCTGCTGAGGTCAGGAGGGCCAGGTCCTGCCTTGGTCCCCGTGGGGACTGCTGGGGGGAGGCTGGGGCTCCCTCTTCTGGAGTCTCCCCTCTCCAAGCTCTCCCAGGGGAGGGGTAAAGAAAGCTGCACTGCCAGGTTGCAGATTTTGCCTCAGGCAACTAAATTTATTAGCAAGAAAAAATTTTTGTCAGCCCAGTGCTGACCAACAAAGTACATCGTTAATAAAGGATAACAAATCTGTCACTTAATTCATAAAACATACTTCAAGCAGTTACAACTAAAAATAAAGTTGGATTTTTGTTTAATTTAAAAGCCTCAAAAATAACAAGCAATATGTTTTTAAACATGTAGTAGACACAATTGTCCATTATACAATATACACTGTACACAAGGAGGGCTGGGGCCGGCGGGGGTGGGATGAGGGGGCGAGGGAAGAGGATCAGGAGGTGAAGGTGTTTTTATCTGAATCCAGATTCGAGTTGAAATGCTGTGTCATTTAGGGAAGAGAATTGCTAGAGTGAGAAAAAAATCCGTATGCTCTTCATTGCCCCCCAAACCCTAAACTGAAGCAGGCGTGGGGGAGGTGAGTAACGAGGACAGGAAGGGAGCAATTAAATAAAACTTTAAAGCACACACAATACACAGTGTTCATCATCTGAAGTAGAGTATAAGGCAACGTTCTCCATAGAAAAAGAGGGCATCAGTGGGTAGCTTGACTTTTTAAGTAGAAAGTTGGAATGTGCTGGAGGAGAGCTGTGGCAGGGCTGGGCATGTGGAGTGGAGGCAGCCCCGTGAGCCTCTCCGGGGGAGGGGAGTGCCAGTGGTGCCCTGGGTGCAGGGTCCCAGGGCATCCGAGGTGGTTGGCGGGGCTGGGGAGGGGTCGGGGGGGGGAGAGAGACATGGCACAATGCAACTCCGGCAGTGTTGGAGGGAGAGTACTGGGGGGGCTCACTTTGCTCCTCGACGGAGTGAAATTCATGTTTTTCCTTTGGAAATAAGGGTTCCCACTCGTCCTGGTTTAGAACGTCTCATTGGGCATGGCCAACGTCCACGGTCTGGGCAGGCCGGGAGCTCGAGGTGAGAGGGGAGGGCCAGGGCGGAGCCAAGGGGCTTGAGAGGGAGGTGAGTGCGGGGTAGTGGAGCCCCTTCCTGGGGGGACAGTTGCAGAACAGAAGAGAGGGGCCCAGGGCAGCCCGGGGACCTCCTTTCCACCAGGTGCCCAGGCAGAACGCAGATGAGGGACTGAATCCCGGCTCGGTTGGCCTTATAAGTTCTTCGTGACCAGGTGGGTCTTGTAATGCTTGGTGAGATGGTCACTTCTCATGAAGCGCTTCTGACACTGGGCACACTCGAAACGTTTATCCCCTGGGAAGACAAGACGCACGTCACTCGGAGCCCACATGCAGACACGGTCCCAGCAGACAAGGGAGTGTGTGTGTGGTGTGAGGGGCACCCTGTAAAGTTGGCCTCGCCACCCTGTTCCACCCGCCTCCTGCTTACGAAGCTGCTCCCTAGGGTCTACTCCCCCAAACCCTTTGGCAGTTCTCATTTCTCTGTGCCCCTGTGTGACGTCACTTCCGCATCTCCTTTGTCCCCACCTCTCCTCCCTTGCCTGAAACTGCTGGTCCCTGCACCCAGGAAGGCTGTCATCTGCTTCCTTCTGATCTCCATCCCTGTGACTAACCCCGGCTCCCTGTCTTCCCCTCCTAGGAAAGCCCCATTCCTCGCTGACCTGCCAGCTGCTGTTCTGAGTCCTGACTCTTTGGCCCCTGTGGGGGTGGGGGTGGCAGATCAGCACCCCCCATCGGCCAGGGGCTCAGCCCCCACCCTCAGCCCCAGGACGGCAGCCCCAGTACAAGGGTCTGCTCACGGAGGCACTCGCTCTAGCAGTGGTTCTCAAAGTGTGTGCTGGGGCCGCCGGAGATACCGGCAGCGGTGTTTGGTGGGAGACGGACGAACATTTTTCTGTTTTATGGTCCTGTATTTATTTGCCAGTGCATTAAGACACGTGACTATGGTATCAAGCCCGCAGGGTCAAACACATGGCACTGGACAGAGATGAGTAAAAATAGTCAAAAATGCACAGGAAATTATTTGGTAAATAACAGAGGAAAGGCAGTGTGGAAAAATGATCAGGAGTGTGGACCTGGGAACCAGAGGGCCTGGGTTGAACCCAGCTCCACCAGTCACTGGCTGGGTGACGCGGCCACCTCTCTAGGCCTCAGCAGAATGGGTACAATCAAGGAACCCTCCCCACAGAGTCATTCTGAGGGTTAAATGAGTTCATAGGTTATAAGCACCATACAGTGCTGGCCCTCTACGTCAGGGCTTGTTAAGTTAACTATGCAGCAAAGTCTGGGAAGCTGGGACAGGTAAATGGCCTCCGCTTTGGAAACACTGGCATAGAGGGCTGGCTTGAAAGAATTCCCTGGGTCATCCTGGCCCCACTGAGAAGAGTCTGCAGGTCGTGCTCAGTGGGGCAGCCTGTCAGCAAGGCCAGGAGCCAGGGTGCTGCTGAGGGCAGCAAGAGGGTGCGGGCGGCTCACCTGTGTGCGTGCGGGCGTGCCGCTGCAGCTCGTCGCTCCTGGTGAACCTCTTCCCACAGAAGAACCAGTTGCAGACAAAGGGCCGCTCGCCGGTGTGCAGGCGCACGTGGGCCCGCAGCAAGGATGTCTTCCGGAAAGTCTTGCCACAGTCGGGGATATGGCACACGTGCTTCTTCTTGCCCTGCTCTCCAGACCTGGGAATTGGGTTGCGGGGAGGGGCCGGAGGGAGCATGTAGAAGATGGAGCCAGGACAGGACGGAGAGCAGATGCAGAGGTCAGGTTCAAGGGCACAGGAAAGGTGAGGACAGCCCCTTTCCATCTGTGTCCCAGAGGAGGGCTGGGGGAACGGGACACGTGCCAGGCTGGTGGTCTGGACCACCCCCGCCCCCATGTTACCTCTTGTCCCCATCCTTGCAGTTGGGACACGTGCAGGCCATGCGGCGCCGCTTCTCCCCGGGCTGGGCCTCGCCCGCCAGGGCCTGCTCCATCTGCAACTGGATCTGCGTGGGGCTCAGCCCACTGATGGTCAGGTTGTTCCCGGAGACATTCTGCACCGTCAGCTGCTGCTGCCCTGTGGCGGGGAGAGGGTGGGGGGCGCGGAGTTGAGGGTAAGGAAGCCAGACACCCGTCTGCCCACGATAAAGGGCATCGTGGGGGGCAACTCCTATTTCTGTGAGGCTCTTCTGTGCCACATACGGTTTTCGAGGCTTCAGATGTATTAACTTGCTTAACCTTCACAACTCCGTAAATCAGACACCATTATCCCTCTTTTATAGCTGAGGAACCTGAGATTCAATAACGAATGTATTAATGCCAGAGCTAATCATTGGTAGGACCTGGATCTGAACCCAGGTGGTTGATGTCAGTCGGTGTCCTGAGTCACTACCTTGCCCGGGTGACTTCAGTGCGGAAAGCACCTGTCTTGGCTTGGCTTGGAGTGTTTCTTCAGAAACTCCTCCAAGCTCAGGCCCTCTTCAGATACCAACTCTGCCCAGAAAGGTCTCCAGGGATTTTTGGTACTAAGAATGAGAAACCAAGACAAAATCAAGTCCTCTCCAACTTGCATAAGGCCATTCCCAAGCAGGGGGAATGTGACTGATCTAACACTGGTGTCTCTCCGAGTGGCGGCATCCCATGCCCCTAACCCAGATGCACAACATACAAGTGCACACACTTACACATGTGTAAGTAAACGCATTTATAAGGATGAAGAGAAGAGATGCGAAGAGCTCCCACTACCTTGAAAAAAGTGCTCTTCGCCCAGTTAAAGAACACCCAGCTAAAGCGCAGGGAACCATTTTTGCTCCGTTGCTACAATGTTCCCTTGCTTATGTGCGAGGCGCTTTTGTGCTGTAAATACTACCAAATGTTACTACCGAACCAAAGTGCAAGGCAAGCCATTCCCACTGCCGAAGACTCCATCCTCTCCTTCCCACCTTAACTCAAGGCTGTCTCCTTCTAGAAGCCTTCATTCAAGTTCCTTTACCTGGAACCTCCCTTGAACCTCTCTCTCTGTACCAAACCAATTTGCATGGGCAGGTTAGCTGGAGAGCTTTCCTGAGTACATCTTACTTCTCCATTATACTCAAGACCTTCGGCTGTCAGGTGGGGCCAACATGTGTCTTAAACGATCTCACTGGGGTCCTTACAGTTGTAAGGACCAAGCAGATATACTCTTAAGCTGGAAGGCGCCGGGCAAATGATGGGCAGTGTCTTCGCTATGGTGACTGGGAACCGCAGGCTGGCCCACAGTTCTCACGGGCAGGGCACACGGGCCAGCTGCCCACACCCTGGCTCAGGGGCCCCCCCTCACCGCCGGTATTGGTGATGGTGACAGGCACGCCCTGGACCTGGACCCCGTTGATGTTGATGGTCTGCATGGCCTGGGCCGCTGCTGCCAGCTGCGCTGCGTTCAGGCTGATGATGCTCCCAGCAGGGGCGATCTTTGGCAGGGGGCGCTCTTTCCGGAGAATTGCGGCTGAGTGCTTTTTGCTGGTCCCGCTCAGATGGGGAGCACGGGATGCCGGGCTGCTACAGGTGGTGGCAGAGGTGGCTGCAGCTGTTGTCGGGGGGCTGTCCTGGACAAGGACTGTCTGCACCTCACCGGAAGGCGTACGGATGTAGACCTGGAAGGGAGGGAGCAAAAGGGTCAGCGCCCCAGGACAGACTGGGCCTCCCACTCCCCCGGTACCTTTGAATGCAGTGTCATCCCCCCAGCACCACCCAAGTGAGAAGTGGGGGAGCCTCTCGGTCCATCCAAGTCTCTTCTGACTGGCCCAGACCTACATTCACGCTGCTGATGGCATCCCCGTACTGAGGCAGCAAATGCTGACTGTTGACTGGAAACCAAACATTGAATTTACTTAGCATGGAATGCCAGCCCTCAGAATTAGAGAATTAGAAGGCAGTGAAATGGTAATGTCACAGAAGATGCACCGGGAATGACCACCAAACAAATGAAAACAACTCTTAGGAAGCATGATCAATGAGAAACAGTTGTCCTCCACCTCAGATTGGCAAAGATGGAAAAAAAAAATATAATGCTCACTGGAACAGGGGTGAGACAGCAGGGAAACAGGCACTCACTCTTCCATCAGGAGCAGGAGTGTGAGGTGGTCTGGGCTCGCTGGAGGGAAATTGGGAATGTGTCTCAAAAGGCGTCAAGATATGCACGTTAGAGCCCGAATGGGACGAGGAGGGCTTTTGTGGGGCAGTGATGACAGCAGCCGGGCACAAGTGGGCCGAGGACATGTCCATGTGTGAGAGCTGAGATCCAGAAAGGAATATATTGAGGCTAAAGGAAGCAAGGTTTCTCACCGTCAATGAAGAAGTTAAGAAGAATGAAGTGTGTAGTACTAGACAGGTATCAGAGGTACTGTGGAAACTCGTGGGTCTCAATATGAAGAGAGAGATATAAATGTGTGTGTATATGTAGGTGTACGTGTATGTGTCTACGCCTGTATCCACCCACCCAGGCCTTACACGTGTACATATATATGCGTGTATACTTGTATTAGTTCTTGGCTGTGACCGCTGAGAAGGGCTGGGTAGCAGCAACACTCCAGGGGCAATGAGCTCGCCCAGCTCTCGGGTCTTAGCTTCTAAATATCATGCTCCACTAAAAGGATCCAAGGCTCCTTGGAGAAAAGAGCTCATGCCAGGTTTGGGGGCAAAGAGAGTAAAAGAAGAGCTTGGAACACCTCTGGTACCAGCAAGTAAGAAGGTCCTCAAGGAACAGGGGTACACGGGAAAAGGACACAAGAGCCAGCTTGAGGGGGCTCCCAATGGTCAAATGGGGATAACCTGAACATCAAAATCATAATACTAATGGATTACAACCCACCAAATAAAATGGAAACCTAACACTCCCTGTTCACCTAAATAAACAAATGGAGAAGAGAAAGGCAGACTTAAACAATTGTTATCCCACTCTCCAAGAAGAACGGTCGATCCCAGGGGGCTAAGAAATACAAGGAGCGAAGCACTGACACCTGCCACAACAGGGATGAACCTTGAAAATACTATTACTAAGTAAAAGAAGTCAGATGCAAAAGATCACCTACTGTCAGATTCCATTTAAACAAAATGTCCAGAATAGGCATATGCACAGAGACAAAAAAAAATGGATCCGTAAAATGGATCCGTGGTTGCCAGAGGAGCTTGGCGCGCGGGGGGGGGGGGGGAGGACTACTAAAGGTATAGGGTCTCTTCTGGGGTGATGAAAATATTCTCAAATTAGACAGCAGGGATGGGTGTACAACTCTGTGAATATACTAAAACCCACTGAGTTGTACACTTTTAAAGGGTAAATTTCATAGCATGTGAGTATCTCAAAGCTGATTTAACGAACAATGACCAAAAAAAGGTGGGAGTAGGCCAGGGGATACAGCGGCCAACCTCGAAGCCCTCCAAGTGGCTGAAGCGGGAACAATGTGAGCAATAAAATAAATAACATGGTCCTGGATTATGACCCGAGGTATAAAATAAATACACATGAGCCCCTACTGCTATAAATAAATGACTGAAAAAGTAAAACTGAGCAAGGAAGAAAAAAACCTTCTCATTATAGAAGAATTCCAAGTAATATTACATACTTTCTCTTTCAGGATGGAGAGTTCAATTCCCACCCCTGAAGATGGGAGACTCAGCAACGCCCTCCCGAAGAACAGAGAAAGGGAAAAGTACAACTTTCAATGAAGGTCCACCTGGCAAACACGGCCTTAACCAACGCTGAAGGTTAACATCAGGGACAGGGTGTCACCAGGACATGGTGGATATCACGTGCCCCTCATATAACGTGGGAGGGCCATTTCACCTCTGTAGTACACTTTCCGAAAGCCCATAACCCTGGAGTGGGGGGCAGTCTGTAGGCTACTTGACCAGAACACCACACGACTGTCAAAATCATGGAAAACAAGGACCAAAAGCTCTCATCTGAGGTAACTGGGGAGACATACCCACTTAGTGCAATGTGGTATGTGGACCGGGCCCTGGAACAGAAAGAAGACATAAACGGAAAAGCTGGTGACATCTAAGTCAAGCATGGAGTTAGTTAACGGTCATGTGCCAACGTCAGCGTCTTCATTTTGACAAAGGTACCTGGTCACGTACGATAATTAACACTGGGGAAACCAAGAGAGAGGGAAACAGACACAGCACTGCCTTTGTACCCTTTCTATAAATAGAAAGTTCTTCTAAAATGAAACATTAACTTTAAGAAAATCTCTATCAGGGGGACGCCTGGGTGGCTCAGTGGGTTAAGTGGCTGCCTTCGGCTCAGGTCATGATCCCGGCGTCCTGGGATCGAGTCCCACATCGGGCTCCTTGCTCGGCAGGGAGCCTGCTTCTCCCTCTGCCTCTGCCTGCCTCTCTGTCTGCCTCTGCTCGCTCTCTCTCTCTCTGACAAATAAATAAAATCTTTAAAAAAAAAAAAAAAGAAAGAAAATCTCTATCATAACAGAAGATACTAAAACAAGTGGGAAAAAGTCTGATGAGGAATGGGATATTCACATCATCTCAAAGTACCTCCCTAGAAAACACTAATTCATTACAAAGAAAAAAAGGTGCAGAAATCTGGCGAACATCACTTTGTCACCAGTACTGAGACAAACTGAAATCACGCACCCCTTTGGGTACAGTGAGAACGCAGTATCATGTCTGCGATATTTCTGAAAAACAAAACAAAAAAACCACAACCCACATGTCATGAGGAAACATCATATAACCTAAACTGAGGAACATACTCCAAATAACTGGCCTGTAGCCTTCAAAAGTGTCAAGGTTGTGCCCATCAAATGAAGACCGGGGAACGAAAGACACTGGCATGTTTCATTGCCAATTTCCTAGGTCTGATGGTTGTACTGTTGTCATGGAGAATGTCCTTGCATGTAATGATGAGACACATTCTATAAAACATTTGCAAGTCACAGGGATTATGGTGGTAACTTACACTCAGATGATCCAGAGCAAAGTTATTTGTTAAAAAACAAAACAAAACCGTGCTGTGATTTCGATTAGGGTTATTTTAAATTCCTGGGTCGTCTGGGACCGTGTTTCTCAGTTAAAAGCAAAGAAACAAACGTCCTGCCATCCCTTAATGAGTAGATCAATCTCATCGTGCCCTTTTTGCACGTCACTGTCATTTTCTGTGTATCTGAAGTTTCTGTCACTAGAACATTTTTTGTTCATAATACAGAGCAGGGGTCAGCAGACTTTTTCTATAAAGGGTACGCAGTAAATATTTTAAATTCTGCGGGTCACGATGAGGTCTCTGCCTTGTAGTGCCAGTGCGGCATGCATGGGCATTCCAATGTCTACATTCCAGTTTAGCTTTATTTACAAAAGCAGAAGCGTGGGCCAGGTCTGACCGCAGGCTGTGCACTGCCCATCTCTGATAAAGAATATAATGCCTTTCCAAAACATGTGCATAGGCTTTGCCCCACTTTGAGGAATTTAGTTAGCTGTAAGATTATTAACTGTAGTATCACTTGTGTAATATACAGCACCTCAGGACATTGGAAAACTCTGTCGTCTTTACGAAATAATGTTGTAGGTAAAACTTTCTGCGTATGTATGATTATTTCCTTAGGAAGACCTGGGTTTAAGCCCTGCCTCCATCAATCTCAAGATGCGGGACCTCAGGGAAGGGAGGAGAGGTACCACCAAGGATATGCGTGGAAGCCGCCATCACTTGAGTTCCTCATCTGTAAGGTAGGTCTGGTAATGGAACCTCATAGGAATTCTAGTAAGTAAATTAAACAGTTTAAAGAAAGTCACTTGGCAATACATAATATGCCAGGAGGGAAGAGGCATTCCAGGGCAGGCCTCAGATTTTCCTCCTCCGTGACTTCCTTGTCCACAGCTCAATCTCATTTCCACCCAGAAGAGGACACAACTCCCCACTATCACTCACTGTGATGCTTCAGTTCTCTCTCCAAACAACCAGATTATGAATTCCTCAATGGCAGGAGCTATGTGCTTATATTTTAAAGGGTCCTTCACCACCACCACACCACCACCACCACCTTGTCCTCAACTTTAACTGTAGCGAGAAACAGTTAAGTCAAGGTAAAAAGTGGAAAAGAGCGTGGGGTTTGAAGTCAGAAATTTGAGTTGAATCCTGGCTTTTGTCATCCATGCCCAGTAAGCTCTTGGATACTTCCTGAGTTCCAGAAATTTAGTTAGCTGTAAGATTATTAACTGTAGTTAATAATCACTTGATGTAGTATCAGATGATGCAACACGGGCATCATCTCTGCCATTTACTAGGCATACACAAAGAATAAAACCGCCTCACAGAGCCAAATAGGTTCTAGAGTAATCCAGCACCTTCATCTAAGCCCCCAGTAAGAATATTCTTACTGAATTATTAACATCCCAGATGAATCTAGCCTAAGCGTTCCTGCCATCAAGCTGGGCTGTGTCTCCTATTTTTTTCCTTGCCATTAACAATGACCGGAATTTGTCTTTGTTTTCTTGCTTTAAATCAAATTCTACAGTTCTAAGATTTGTTTCATTCTTGCTACTGTTCTGAGTCTGTAGTTCTATCGTAAAAAGCAGGTTTTATTATTAAAAAGTATATATCTGCCCCCACCCACCCTCCAAAAAAGATTTCCCCCCAAAAAGAAAAAGCGGACCGCAATACAGGTGTATAGGGACGTCTCATCTGATTTCTAAGGATGAGCTGTCCAGAACCGTCTGAACCGAAGAGACCCCGTGTGTCGGCAGAAATGGCCCCTCACCGCCCAACCCAGACATCACGGTCTCCTAGCACTCAGGTCAACCCGGATGCATCCGCATCCTGTTCTGAGCAAGCCCAGGGGGAACAGAGTATGAGCGGGAGGCAGGCGCAGAGGATGCATGTGGTACCTGAGTAGGCGTAGGCTCAGCCGCCTGGATCTGAAAGTTCTGGGAGGGCTTCTGGGGGACGGTGGGGAGGGTGGCAGATGCCGCCTGCACCACCCGCAGGGCCTGCTGGGGGATCTGCACCACCTGCTGCTGCTCGGCCTTGGGGGGCACCACCTGCACCTGCTGGACCACGGCTGGCTGGCCCCCCCCGGGGCTCTGAACAATAAGCAGGTTGTTTCCCGCCTGGATGATGTTGTCCGCGGTGGTCTCAATCAGCACCGTCTCCACCTGCTCGGCCACGGCCACGGGGGGCTGGGAGGCAGGGAGACTCTTCTTCCTGGCTTTCTTGTTAGTCTTAGACAGTGGGGTCGGGGGGCTCTCTGTGAGGAGCTGAGTGGTGGCCCCGGAGTCGCTGGTGTTCACAAGGCTGTTGACGGGTAGAGTGAGCGTCACGTTGCCGCCGCCACCCGTCAGCTTCACCACGTTGGCCCCGCTCTGCACAGGGGTGGTGGTTGTGCTCGACTTCTGGACGGGGGCTGGCTTGATGGGCACGGGCTTGTGACCGGATGGTGAGGGGGTGATGATGGCTTGGCTGGTGCCGGGGATGATCTGGATCTGGTTGGTGAGACCGGGCTGGACCTGGATGGTCTGGGAGTTGCTTGCCTGTATCTGCGGGACCGCCTGGTACTGGATATTGGCACTCGATCGGGTCCCTTTGTTGATCACAGTGGGGTTCTGGATAGCAAACACCAGCTGCCCCCCC